>VZTF01005906.1:0-111341 GCA_013397755.1 Cnemophilus loriae
GACGGGGCGTTTTGTCCCGGCATCGCAGGGCGGCTGTGCCCTCTGAGTACTGCACGTTTTGGAACATACCGTAAACACATCTGGAAGCGAGCTATGGGTAGGAAAGGACAGGGACTACGGCTTCGTCTCTCAAGCAGCTGAAGCTGCAGCAGTCGCGGCTGCTGCGTTTTGCAGGCTGGGGAGCAGGCATCAGAAAGTGTCTTCCCAGGCCTGCGTGTCGCATGCTTTCTCCAGGGCTGTGACTGAGGAGCTGGAACGTGAACACCTGATTCCACACACACTGCCCCCCCAAAAAAACCGATTTTGCACGTAGTAGTGCTGTGTCCTAAAAAGACCCCAGAACCATTTTTCTGCAGAGCCCTGCTCTATACAAGGCTGTGCAGTGACACATACGTGAGGCATAGGCTCATAGATTGGGTTTCTTTATTCTTCTCTGTGTCTGTCATGCTTAGATTTGCCTCCAAGCAGTTTGTATTCCTGATGAGCTGCAGTTTAAACCTGCATGCAAAATAGATGTGGTTTAGTCATGTCATTTTTGATGCCTGTATACCAAATCTGTAGTCCCAAAACATACACTCAGCAATTAATACCCTAATGATGGTAGCTAAATTACGTATACTTAGGGATTTGGTTGTAAACTTTCTTTACTGCCTACAGATCTTTGACTAAGGTCTGCAGCTACTGAGCACCTTGAGGCCTTGATGGGACATGTCACCGAGGTTTTACCGTTGAGGTTTTGCCTTGCTTTAGTGACCTTTAAGGACTGATGCAGTGAAACAGTCGTGGTGGTGGTGATGATTAAGGTGGTGATGACATCCATCTTCTGCCGCTGCCTAGGACTCAGCTGCAAGAGGCACACAGTGGAAATTCCACCTTCTTCTGGAGTTTGTAACCAAAGTCTGCTCTCCTATGGTGAGTGCTATGACCACTAGCATCTGGAGCAATTTGTCACAACAGATTCTTAATCCTTCTGAAGAAAGATTTTGCATAAAATGGCAAGTGCAAAATGGGCCAAAATATGTCCATCCTTCTCACCTTCTGTTTTTGTACCACCAAAAATATCTACATGTTATGTATTGCAATACTCAGCCTCCAGCTTGCTTGCATGTCTAGTTTCTGCTGTAATCTTCATATTTACCAAGGTCATAATCAGATTTCCATAGGTATTTATCTAAATATTGTTTAAAGATTTCGTGATAAAACATCTGCCTAATTATGAAAACACAAAAAGTCAATCATGAGCACCCCTCACTAGATAGAGGAGCACTTCCAACTCCTCTGAAATAGCGGACATTCACCATATGCCTGGACCAAGTCTTGACATTCAGAAGTATGGCTGCCAAATCTACAAATGCTTAAGTGGCTATCACCAAGAGTGTGAAAGCTGTGCAGGAACAGAACAGAACAATTCACTCTGCAGAGTTGCAAGCATCTCTGGAAATCTGATGGGTGTGCACAGTGGATATTACCATCAAATCCACGAAGTGGAGAAGGATAAGTCCAGTTGTAAAATAAACAGTATATCTGAGGAAATTGAATTCTGAAAATAGCAGCAGGATTCATTGTTTCCTGTCGCCCTGCATGAATTTGGCGTAAGGTACAGAGCTCCAAACATAAAGGTATTCAACACCTTAGAGGGCAAAAGCACACAGCTTTTTGGTCAAAGAAGTCTCTGGTCTTCTTGCGCTGGCCAGTTTACTAGCAATGTTCATCGAAGCTTCACCAGTGTTTGCTCTTGCTTGCTCATTGGTCTTACGTTAATTTGTGTAGCTAAAAGTAAGGCAGAGCTTGGTTTGCAAAGCTTTAGCAAGACATACATATCCATGTACTTAACTCTTTATGTAACTAATTACTGTCTATTTTTGTGCAGTTTTGCAGCATTCTGGCAAGATCCGTGAGAGCCAGGAGTTTAAGAGAAAGTGTGCTATAACTTGCCACTTTTAAATTATGTGAATTAAGATCAGAATGTCATTGTCATTCTGTTTTCCTATTTTTGTCACTTCTGACACAGCTTTGATGGATCTTTAAGTATGTGCTGTTTTGTATTTTAAAGTTTCTTGTTTTTCCTTCTTTTATGAAAGGTCTTTTGTGCTAGGTTATATAACCTGTACCGTTATCTAGAAAGTGGAGAAGCTAGCTTTTAAATGTTTTACACACATTGCTAAAGATTTCTCGTAAGTGAATTGACTGCAGGAAATATTTAGGCAGTTCTGTATGCACAGTAAGTGTGCTGAGTTTTGACTGGTGTAGAAAAACCCTTATAAAATATCTCACAGGAGCCAGAGGTTGCAAAATATCACATCCATTCTTTTGTCAAGAAAAGCAACTGGTTGTTTCAGTCCTAATAGTTCAGAACTAGCCTGCTTTTGTTTACGTTCAAAATTTAGAGTCTGAAGTGAACAGAACAATGTGTGCTTATATTAGTACTTTACTAAATAAGTGAAAAAACACTCTTTTCCACCTAAGATTTTCTAACCCACTTTCAGACTCCTGTGATGCCCTTTTTTTTTTTTTTCCTACCATCATATCATAACGTTAGTATAGATTTTATCAGCACTAAAGGACCTTTAAGAAAGGGTCGAATCCTGAGGCTGTTTTATATGTAACTCCACATATTCTCTGTCTGGAATGACTGTAGCTGAAGACCAAGACAGTTGTGCCTAGCACTGCAACTTATTACAGTTTATTTTGGGACCAAGTTACAGGGGCACCATACTTTGTCAGCTGTATACTCACACACGCTGGCACACAGACTCACAGAAATAAAGTGTTAAACTGATAATCAGTTCAGAATGCCCCAGAGTAAATCTTCTATCTGTACACATATTTAAGTTCACTGGGTAACAAGTGCTCTTCTTAGCTTTCAGAAAGATAAACTCAGTGAGGTTGTTAGTTGAATTGAAACTAAGTTCTCTCTGCTTAAAAATTTTAATTATGGTATTAAGTCGGGTTCTACTGGTAGAAGAATGTAACAGCATGACACACAGTTTATGATCTGGTGTTTTACAAGTGCTATCAAGTGACCCTGTCTCAGCAAGTTTTTAAAACGCTCCCTACCTACAATTAGTCATTAGTGACCTTAGTGATATGTTGTTGCTGGTAAGCACATTAAGAGAATTTATGATACTATGTATAATGCAATGATTTATATGCCAATTTATATGTAGCTCCCTTGCAAAACAAGAATTTTGCGTGTTCCAAACTATTTTTCATTGAAATCTTTACTTTTTTCTTTTACATTGCCAAAATCACACTTTATTTAGTTTTTTTATAGGCATTGGTGGTTTGGATTTACGATCTTTATTTCTGCTTGATTCACTACTTGCAGAATTCTTGCAATGACACAGTTCTGCTTACAAGAACTCCACTTGGGATGTGGCAGGAAAACCTGTGCTAAAGTACACTGACATTCTTTTCTGCAGGAAGAATAATAGTTTTCTTATCCTGTACTGGAAGCTGGATTTGCAAACTTACATGGTGCAGAATGGCTTAGGCAGATATTTGAAATCAAAGTAATTTTTCCTAGTCAGTGTTTCTTTCTGCATTAAAATCTGTGAACTAGCAGTAACGAATATTTTTATCTGTTATTTTGGGAGGAAAACTTTAACTCTTTTAGAGAAGTCTCATAAAGTCCTATGCCACCATTAAGTTGTGTTTAAGCCTTTTTATCATGTTCAATATGTGCGTGCTACCTAGTCAAGGGACTTAAGTCCTGAGGCCCACCTGCAACATTTGCTAAATGCATATAGCTATAAGACTGTTTATTCCACATTTTGTGGTAATACTCTTAGTTGCAATACACATGAAATGAGTGCAATAAGGCTTGAACTGACAAAACTGGACCTGAACAAAACATTTTCTTACAGTTATACCTTATAGTCAGATTGCATCTACATTACAAGTTATACCCCTGATAAGATTACAGTGTTTCTTACTGAATTTATTCATAGGAAGCACCTTAGTCTCTAACTTAAAATCCACCACTTGATTTGCAACATCAGATACAAAATTTTCTTAGCTTCCAGAAAACTAATCAGATGGTTTCATAAGAAAACATATAGGCTGGTCTAAGTGCTAAAATCCAGAGTTATAACAAGGAAGAAGTCAACCACTCACACAACACAGCCTCCCTTGCATTGACCCCCAGTACGAGACAAGGATTTCCTTATCAGGAGTGATAACTGTAATAAAACACACGGCTTATCATTCTACCTTGCCTTTCAATCTCTCTAACCAGGTTTCAGTGCTTACTGCAATGTTAGGAGTTTGCTAACCATATTAGAAGATGAAGTGAATGGACTTAGCATTCCTTCTTGCTGCTCAAGATGCAGTCTGTGGCCTTGAAGGTAAAGAAAGTTCTCCCAGCCCTTGCAATACCATTAAACAAATGTCACTATTTAGTCTCTGGCACATATTAATTACTAAATAAATCCAATTCTTTAACTCTTTAACTCACATTTTCTTAGGTGCAATAAATACTTTTCCACATTTTTCAAAACTTTAGCTTTTCAAAAGTAACTACTAAGTTGAGAAGGGGATTTTTGTCATATAATTTTGATGAAAGAGAAACCACTAGTTTGGAACTTCACATTTTCGAATTATTTATATTTTGACATGCAAGAGAACTATACAAAACAATTTAATTCTACAAGTTCAAAGTGCTTTAAGTAGGGTGAGGAAAGAGTACTTCATACTGAAGGCTAAGAGACCAAAAGAAAGAAAAATAATTTTAAATGGATATAGTATGTCTTTAGCTTAATGTTCTTTATAGTGGCTCTATTAGCATTAACTTTGGCAAAACTTAGTAAACTGAGGACCATAAAAATATTATCTAATATAAAACCTCGAAAAATACTTTTAACTTATTTTCAGAATGTAAATAACATTTTGTACTTCTCCTTTTCTCATCCTATGCTGCAAATTTCCTATTTTCTCTGAAAAGGTGAAGACACCGTTTCTCTTTTAATTTTTAATTATATATTAAAATTGAATGGCATGCTGTCATTGTACTGCAGACTCTGCCAGCACAGGAATCAGGAGTTTAGATCTATGTATTGTGAAGCAGCTTTATTTCCTTCAGACCTTCGTTAGGAGCATCATTCAGAAGTAAGATGTACACACCAATTATAGTAGCTATGGAATTACTATATGATAAAGATAAATGTGTTTAGCAGAGACTGAATTCAGCAAATAGTTGCTGTGCATATGTATATTTTCTTCTAAACCCATGGAAAACTCTAATTCTATGGCAGTGTGTTTTTATCTGATGAGCAACCAGGATTATTTTCTAAACACACTTCTGCTACCTGAGGAATGTAAAGAAGAATCCCTCTCCAGTTATTATTTAGAATGGAAATAGTGGAGATGATGTGCTTCAAGTAAGTTTATGAGTTGAAATATAAGTTTTCTGTCTTACAGTGCAGGCAGTTTTGAATTTTTAGTGTATTTCAGCATTCAAACTTTTTAATAGTATGTGGATTTTGAGAGTGACTGAATGCATTCTCCTTCTATTTCTGTGTTTAATGGATTAATCTAGAATGACCTTGTATGGACAGGGTCATATTCATTACTTGGACATGGACGTATCCATGGAGTCATTTCTTCAGTAAATGGTCAACATTAGGCTTTTGTGGGTTATATGCATATTTTGCAGTGATGCAGAGAAATATTGCCGAGACATCAGATTATGTCAAAGCCACATATGCAGTTACCTTTCTGTTATTCCAGTTCACACAGGTTTGGAGAACTGAGAGTTGATGCTCTCCTGTGTTACATCCTTATCTTTCATGACCTTGGCATATTTTTGTTTCCTGCTCGCGATATAAAAGAGAAGCCCAGTGGGGACTCCAGAGTATCTTCTGTGGGGTGGAGAGCAGCTGTCACTCTCCTGGAGTAGAGAAGAGCGGGTTCTGAAAGTGGGAGACTCTGTTCTGTCTTCTAGGTATGCTTTATAGTTGGGGTCACAGTCTGGTCTCCATGAAAACTGAACACAAACAATGCAGTTCCCTTCACTGGGTATTGGCAAACGGACATTCACAAAGCATAACTAAAGAAAGTAATGAGGAAATGGTTGTTATTTGAAGGACTCCTTCTATTTGTATAACTGGGTATGCGTGCAATGATCGTCACTCCAGGTACTCCAGGTGTCAGCCAGCCCTTTAACCCAGACCTGTCTGAAAGGTAAACAGTGACATTTTGTTCCTGATAACAAATCCTTTCAATAGGGCAATCTCATGAACCTCTGTGAAGTTTACTTAAGGAAAGAATGAATGGAGATTTACTCCCTGCTTGCTTGTAGCTCAAGTGATTCCATCAGGTTATATAGCACTGGTTTGGATAAACACTGGTATAAAAGAGAGAAAAGATACAACCTACAGGGTCAAACTGATTTGGCCTAAATTTGAGGGGCAGTTAAACTGCTTCTTTTCAGAATAATTTGCAAGATATATTGGGTTGAACTTGATGTGAGCTGGCTGAAAGCAAAACAGGGAGTAATTTACTGAACAAACTTTTTTTTATGACTTTTTTTTCCCTTTAAGTTTTAAAACAACACCTGACATAACAGCTTCCCTATCAGAGAAAGGAGGGACAAAGTTGAAGATAGCAAATTAATAGTAGCCCCTTTAAGAACAGTCAGTCACTTCTTGCAATCAAAACCATGCTAACGTGGCCTGTTCAAATAAAAATTACTGGACTAGAGCCAAACACTAAAAAGTAATTGATAATAGATTTTTTCAGAGCTCCGTCATCCATCAAATGTGTCACTCCTCCATAATACTTTATTGCCCCTTGTTGCATTAAAATTAAGAAATTTGGTGAAAATAAACACTCTTAGTTTCCTGCTGGTCCTCAGAGTTTAGAAGGCTTGTGTGCGAACTGGGCTTAATTTCTGATTAGAACCAATTTGGCACTATGAAGTCTGGTCGCGTTCAATAGGAAGTTCCATGACCACAGGTTCACAAATAACGTGGTTTACCAATTCAATGCTATAGGTCAGGTCATGTTCAATAAGAACTTGTGCAATCACAGATTCATGACTAGTGCGATGAACCAATCTGGCACTATAGATCTGGTCACATTATTCAGGAACTATGAGAACGAAGATTCACGAATAGTGCAGTTTATTGAAGCAAAGGAAATACAGATTTGGAATTGCTGTTAACAAATACATTAGCTGGGATAGAACTCAGTACTCTTAACAATAACGGTAACATTGTGTTAACCTGGGTAATAATAATTAGAAACTTACCAAGAAGGCATCCCCACTCAGAAGAAAAGGGAGGAGAGTAGCTAGTCTACTGTCTCAAGTCTTTTTGGGTTTTCCTCCTAAGGGAAATTTCTGCCCTGCTTATATACGGTCTGATCTTATTCCCTTCCTCCTATGCTATATGTAGCAGATACAGGTAGTTAGTTGTGTAAAATAGTCATAGAGTCATGTCATAGAGTGTAATTAATTAAGCTTGTTAACATATGCAGAGTGTGCATTTTACAATCTAAATAACCCTTAGTCAGGCAAAAATTAATTTTTCTTTGCTACGGTGTCCTTCAAAGTTCCAGTCATAGGACCCTGCCATTCTGTGTCATTCTTCAAAACCAAGACAGGACCGTCCTCGTGTCTCCATAGGACTCCCTCCTGCAGTCAGTTCATCCCTTCTTGATGTTAACTATGGACATCTCCATCTGCAAAGATAACACAGGAAGTACACAGTGTAAGCTCTAGATAGTAAGCCTTAGCTCTTCCCTAACTCCTTGGTCATCATCCCACTCCCCTTCTAAAGAAAGATCTTTAAAATTCATTATGTGCACTTAAAACAAAGTGTCCCTGTCCTGGTTTATAATGATTGCCTTTTAGATTGGATTTGTTTTGTTATTTAATTCCATTCTTTTATGTCGTGCATTTTTAGACAGTAGCTGGAAATTTCTGCTGCTCTTAAATAAAGAATCTTTTGTGCTGTATCCGCTTGCATTTTCCTTGGATTTTGTTGTGCTAGTGTCTTTTCACTGACTTCAGCAGTGGAGTATTGTAGTCATAGCTTCACTAAGTAGACTGTAACAAACAGATTCTTTGGCCCTTTCTCTATGCTTCATCTTATTAACCGATCAGTGGGAAATGCTATTTATGTTGTTAAGGCATATGTGCTAATATAAACAATAATTTAACCTTAACTAGAGGGAGCTTTGAGACTCCTAATACAGTAACCCAGCAGAAAAACAGAGTTTATAAAAGTTGTATACCTACCAAATTCCATGGATATTTTTGTTTAAATGTTCTGCACTGATTTTCTACACCAGCCTTTTATGATTGGCTTTACCAAACAGATATTATGAAAAATGCTCTGTAATTTCTTAATATGAGATGGCAAGGGAGAGGTAAATAATGAATTCATTCAATTGCATCAATATATTTCTCTTTTTTCCTACAGTTAAAAGAACAACAGTGAACACAATTGTAGAAAGATTATTACTCTGAATTAGAGGGCAGTGTGCACACATCTATTGTACTAGTTTTATAGGGTCTGCTAATGATAACTGTCAAATTATAGACTGCAGTATAGTTAAGAGGTCAAGTACTGGAGTGCTAATTGATTCATACAGAAGTGCTTTGGATTCTGATGTTTAGAATGCTATTTCATATAATAAAGTGTTAGAGCTCACAACTTGTGTCATGAGAAGAATGCAGATTCTCATGTCAATGCAGGAGTAGCAGCATTTTAAGGAGGAAGAGCTGATGATGGAGGCACAGTTCTGGTAACATATAGGATCGAGAAGCACACTTGAACGAAGACAGACCATCCACACCCCCCTCCAATAAGATGTGCATTGTTTCTGGACCCTCAAGGGAGGAGTTTGTACTCACGCACTGTCTGTCTGTCAGTCTTTCACTTAGGGAATCCTATAAATTGATACTATCTTTCCAAGTGAAAAAGTTCATCACCCACTTTCTGTCCTGGAAACTAAAGGCCCAAAAAGAGTAAGAAAGAATTTTAGAGCTACTCCACCTAGGGTCGATTAGCTTAAATGCAATAACCTCAGCCCGAAGTCTAATTTGTCAAACAAGAATGTTTAAATCTTTGAATGAGATAGCAAAGCAAAGTGAGGATCAAATAAACGGGTAGTAAAAGCTTGATACCAGCTTCATCAATCACTGTCTGGCTTTGGACAATTTATTTTCAGTTTTGTTAAGGAAGTGTGAAAATACTTGCTGTAATTGGCATTTGTACAGGGCTGTGGAATCTGTAAATTATTTATTATATTTCAGAAAGAGGCTCCAAGGTTAGCATATGTAAATTCAGAAACCCCTGCAAAGGCATGCAATTTGTGTGCCCCTTGGCTTTAACAGAACTTCAGGGATTTCTTGGACATCAGCACTTGTTCTAGTCTCACAATAATTACAAATCTGAGAGTGTTTGAGAAGCAGCACTGGGAAACTCTGATCTGGTAGTTAAAACTGAGTCCATAGAATGCTCTAAGCATTTGCTTGACTTTGAGCCCATGAGTTGTGCTATTAATTCAGTGAAGCTAATCACTATATTAAAATTAAGTTCATGCCTAAATGCTTTGCTGGACTTTCAGCAGATTGTTAGATTTATGATTTAGGTATCTTTTTTAAACTTGCTGAGGTCAGATGTCCTGATTTAAGAACTTACGATCCAGCTGAAAGTGGTGGACTTAGATTTCTGTGAAAGTCATTTTGGGGCAAGGGATCTCTCAACATTCAGAGGTATCATCACTTATGTAGAAACTGACTAATTTCTGTTTAGTTATCTAAACTTTTCAAAATCTACTGTGTATGACTCATATTCTTCTAGCTCATATTTATTCATTTTATTTTTTTCAAGGCTAAAACCTATAGTGCTATAAACCACTGTGCCTCAGGCAACTGCAATGAGGCTACTACATGTTACATGTTTCAAGTTGTCTGTCCTGCTCTACACTACTTTTAACATCAGCTTTATCATTTGTAGTACAGTGCACAAGAAATGCATGTAAAAATATATGGTGCATCTTCCACTTACAGAGCAGTCTCAAATTAATTGCAAGGAGCCTATTGGAGATAACAGGTACTTACTGAATAGTGCACATTGCCTTGTAGTACTGGGCTTATAGTCTGGGTTTTAAAGCTGAAAAATAGGGCTTTCACTTTAAAGTAGATATTTGGGTGTTTATCTCCATAAGAAACAAACCTCTGCATAGCCATAAGATTTCAAGGTGTAATTTAAAACAATATAAGGTAAGAAGTATGGTTTTTTGGGTAAAAACAATCCTCTGTAGTTTTATCTAACACCATTTCAAGCAGTGGTCTAAAATTTACCGTCACAGGTCAATATTCAAAAGATGGGTAGTTAATTTGTGCTAGAGATATTGCTTTGCTTCCTAATGAATGCGTAAAGGGTGAACGTCTGTGATACAGGAATATTTTTACCGAAAAGTTGAGGATTCTTTTTATTAACACATTAAAATATTGATCACTCAGTATGCTGTAGACAATTTCTCATTTTTTCTGATTAGCTTATTGGAATACATTATTTACATTCAATATGACAGTCTAGTTTTTTAGAAACATGTAGTATGGCCACAGTGAATCAAAATTTGTTTCAGTCTTTTGGGAAAAAGGGTTTTATTATTATCCTAAACAATAGAACAACAGTTTTAACAGAACAGATTTTTTTTTCCCCAATAGCAATCTCATTTGAATGTTTTCATTTATCAAAGCATTTCATGTTTACTTAAAAAACACATTTTCTGCTCCCTGGAGAAGTCCGTAATGTAGTCAGTAAAGGCTGAACATCAGAAAAAATGTACCCAGTGGCAGATTAAAATCCAGGAAAAACTGCTCTCATTTTGTTTTGGTAGATACACATGTTGTTGAATGTTAGTGATATAAAATTTTTCCCTACATTAACACAGTTCCTTTTGTGGTCATCTGAATAACATACCTTTTATTTGATTGAAAAGATATGACTGCAGTGTATTGTAATATTAAAATCTTGGATATTTAAGCTGAAGAGAATAAGTAGAACTTTAGAAAACCGTGATCCTTTTCACCAGAGAAACTACCTGAGAAGTTACATATGACTAAGCTGGAATTAGGACATTTTCTTAATAGTTAATATGATAAAATCCAGATAGTTTATGTATGACTTAAGCTTTGCCTGAGTGGAAAATGGCATTGTTCATTAATGAACAGCAAATCTACACAACATCTTAGGACAGGAATTGAAAAATTCTATATCTGTATGAAATTACAGAAGAAATTCAGAGACCTAAAATCAAATTATTAGAACTGGAACATTGCCAAGATCCTTGGGTTAACTTCTCTGTTCTTTTCAGAAGCTGTATATTAGATCCCATTTCTTGTTTGTCTGCACTATACATTTTCTCTATTTTTTTTTTTTTATTCTGATTTTTTTCTCTTTTTTTTTTTTTCTTAAGAGAATGACAGTTTCTGTTGCTGGACATATATGTGTAAAGACATGTAGGTATGCTTGGTCTTCAGTATTTGAGAAACTTGTATTTAAACAATTCTTCTAGTTTAAAAATACTATCACTGAGAAATTTCTAGGGCTCTAGTAGGCAAGCTGAACTGAGCAGATATGGTCAAGACTAACATAGTTTTATATCACCTGTGAAAACATAGCATGAAGTCTTTCGCCATGTATGGTCCTCAGTAAAACTCTTGCTGACATTGGTGAAGGGAGGATTTCAGCATGACACTATTGGTGCTTGTAATTTTAGCACCAACCTTGCAGTAGTTGGTATTTTTATTACATTCTCAGCTCCAAGTCTTGTTTGTCATGAAACTCTCAACTTCGCTTTTAAAAAGTCTATGCTAGCACCAAATCTACAAAATAGTGTTGGTCTCAGATCCTACTAAAAGGTCCCATGCCCTGTGATGATGCATTTGTGCGTTATGTTTTTAGATAGGCACGCCTTGTATCTTGCTCCCCTGTTACTCTCTAAGGCCATGATCAATTAGCTGAGCACTTGCACAGCTGAAGCAGGAGCTGCTTCTGCTCCCAGCTTGGTGTGGCCATGGTATACACGCAGACACACACACGGACACACACACACACACTTTCTGTCTGCTCATAGTTGCCCCAGATACGTTAAGCAGTAACTCCGTAGTGGCAGATCTGGAGAAGCTGACATGCTCATTCCACACAAACCTGAAACTTTCTAAAGTGAAATAGCTGTAAATTGCTAAGAGAAGCAATATTTAGGACATTTTAGTCATTTGACACTGTTTTTTTTAAGATAGTTTTGTCATATTGGCTGTTGTGAACATCAACATGGCCAAAACACATCTCCACTGTAGGCACAGAAGCAGTCACCTTGCCAACCACGACTACAAATATAAGGGCACATAGTACAAATTCAGCTCTGGTAACGCTTTGGAAGAGTGCTGAACTGCACCAAGTACAGTTACAAGTGGAGGTTGGTATGAAACCAAGACCTCAAGGATCATGCTCCCTTCCATTTAACCTTCTCCACATGCTGGATACTGGGGAACACATTCAGAGCTGTGGATCTCACAAATTGTCTACAAATTTTTTATAGAGCAACATTTAATTCTCTAGTTGCAGAAAAGAAGTTTCCACACAACCTTCCTTCTATGAAGGAAGAAGCTCAGAAGACATCCAAAAATGATCTGAATGGTGCATTTAAACAAAGGCTCCAAAAAATCCTCATTATTTTAACACTAGTAAATAACTTTTTGGCCAAAGTCATGATTTTTCAGTGTTTAACATGCAAAATATGGAAAGTAGTTATCCTCCATGAGGCTGTTACTTCTCCCTGAGTTGAAGCTATAGGTGTTCCAGTGCAAACTGGCTATAATGAATATAATCAGCATCCTTAAAAGGTTTTCCATCTTAGTAGAAACTGTCTTATGAGATTTCATGGGATCGGGAAAATGTTGGTAGAATATGTCTGGTGACTTTATGTTATTGCATCAAACTCTAGTTTTGACACTAGTCAGTATGAGGAGATTTTGCACCATTACTGCAAGTCCTTTAGAAAATGAAAGTTCCTTTCATCTTGATGCACTATTGTGGAGCCCAGCCAGCAAAACACAAGTCTATATAATAATGTTTTCCTCTATCCAGTAATGAAAGCTCAGAGTATATACAAGAATGCCATTACAAGCTCAGTTCACTAACCCAAAATAGTTGCTTCCATTTAATCCAGTTATCTGTATATGTGTTTTTCCTCCTGTGACAACTGAGAATATCTCCCTGGAGTGCAATCAGGTTCCTACCATTGATATGCATATCTGAAAGGTCCTGAAGTTTTTAGTGTTCCTCTAGCAAGTACTTCACTTTTAATTGAGACACATCTTAGCCATGAGAACACTCATGGTTTCTTGTTTAGAGAACAGACAAAATGAAGGATTGAAAACTAAAGAAAAACAGAAGCACAGCTTTCTTTATACCTTATTTGAGTGAATGTGTATGGTTCTTTGATCATATCAAAAGAAAACTGTTGATGACATGTGCTGAAAAATAAAACAACATAACATATGGCTGAAAGCATATCAGCATAGTACTTCTGTTTTTACACCCATCTCTACAGAGTTTTTCTAAAGCACATTTGCTAATATTTTAGAAAATATATTGAAATGTTCAAGTTTTTGCTATTTGTTGTTATGGCAGCTTTGGAAAGAACTAATTGTTTTAAGAGTCTACCATTGTCATATGATTTTTTTAACTTCTTCGACAATTAACAGCTTGCTGCGTTAATTGCAGAAAGTACTCATTGCAAGCCAAAAATACGTTGTATGAGTTTTAAACAAAGTAAATGTCCTGTACCATATGCCCAGGACTGGCTGACTACAAAAGTGTAAGACAAATTCAGACACTGCGATATTCCTGCAGTCTTGGAAAGGTTTATGTGACGAACACCCTATCTTGAGCTTGGTTTTTTCACACTCTTATGCTGGAGGTACTAATTCCTGTGGAAGTGTGAAGACATAGACTGTTCCTAGTCACTGTGGTTAAGGATGTCTTTATCTGAAGCTGAAAGACGTAGTAGGGGTCTCTGAACTCTGTGTACGACAAGACTCTGGTCTATGACTCTTCTAAAGACGACAGGTTTTATAATTTTTATATTGTTCTCCCTAGTCTAAAGAACTTAATAAATAATTATGTACTGGGTGAAGTTTACAAACATATTATATTAAGAGGCACTTTTTAGAATCCATCAGCACACTAGCAGACTTTCAAAGACATGGTAGCCTCCAACAGGACCAAATTTAGATGACAAGTTCATTTGGCTTTACTGTCAACTTTAAATAAAATTATGACGTAGAATTATTTTATACACTTAATGAGAAGTGCCAATCTAAATAAATTATACGTAATTATCTGCATTTAAATTCTTACTAGAAGTAATATTTATTATAATGAATTATATTCCAATGAAGTACTTTTACAGATTTCAGTCTTGAATTTCAGAATCAGTCTAATTTTTTGATAAGTAAATCCAATTTTATTTCTTTGGATTCTAAACCGTGGATGAGTGGTCTTGTTGCTCTTTGCATAACAGGGAGCCAGAAGTAGCCAAACGGAATGACCTGTTTGTGGCAACATGGGGAGCTAATGACACAGCCTGGAAAAGAAATAGAGCATCCCAAAGATCCATATCCTGCTCCATGGGCTCTGATGCTTTTCATTGTTATAGTTTCTATCTATGTAAACTGTAGTATTCAGGAATCATTAAAGAAGCAAGGAGATTAAAAAGAGGGAGGGTTTACATCTTGCAATGGTAGGGCTTAATGGCTGTATATGGAGAAAACTCATCTATTTCATACTCTGAATTTTAAAAAGCTGTTATACAATGACAGCTTGTACTTTTGTGCAATGTAAGAAAACTAATAATTGAAAAACTCTGAAGGCCCCATGTCATGTTTTTAATGTATTCCTGTTCAGTGTTCTGAGTAGAAGTTTTGTTGTTGCTATTGGTAGAGGGTAGATTGAACTGATTACATACTATGTTATGAGAAAGTGTGCTTTGTTCCCTGAGAAATTATTCTTCCTTGGGTAACATGAAAAATAAACAAAGGGAAAAGGGTACATTTTAAGGTTGCTGTCCTAGGCTTTCGGATTTCAATTCTCAGCTACAATATCCTAAATATAAACTGTTTTTTTATTTTTAGGTCCAATTTCTAAATTGCTTAAGAAGAGACTTTTCCAAGTTAATCAGTGATTGTACAGTTGCTGGATAAGCCCTTTGTCTGCCTGAACTACAAGGGAAGGTGGGAAAAGCATGGCCTGAATCTATGTTTACAGTCCTGTGATTTTGGGAGTGGCAGAGGCCAGATTGAGTTTGGCATAAATTAGAGCCATCAAAACTGTTCTGTCATTGCTGACTACCTGAGACTCTGTGGGATCGCTCAGAACTGAAGGTCGGGTATTGTGGGCTATGCTCTGGGAAAGTGCTTTAACAAATGGGTAATCCTCAGCAAGTCAGCTAGATTAGTTTTCCAGATGGTTGTACCACTCAAACAGAGGCAGAAAATGTCACACTCCAGGTGTGACAGCAATATTGAAAGAAATGCATAGTTCTGATGTCAATAAACTTACTTGAATAACAGACAGGGCTGCAGTGGCTCTCTGGAGTTCAGTGCAAGGTGCAAACCATGGGCAAATGGGTATGGTTCATGCCTTTAACCAGTTAAACTTCTATCTCTACAGCTACACTGCCATTGAGATCAAAGTTAGCTTAAATCTAGCTTAACTGCATTGATACAAATTGCAGTTGCTTCTCATACAGTGGTGTAACTCAGTACTGGTCAGGCAATATCCACTACCTTCCTTTTTTATTTTTTTATTTTTTTTATTTATATTTTTTCTTTTTTTCTTTTTTGTCTAGGCCACTCTTGTCTCTTCAGCCGAAATGAGCAATTGATCTTGCCACTAAGAGATACATCACAAGTTGCGCAGTGTCTGGTAATGCCCATATCAATTTATTTGTCAACCTTAGAGTTAAATTTCACCTGCATTCATCAGTAATTATCAGGGGAATTTCTTCATGTCTTTTCTCTTATTCAGAATTTTTAGCCTTGTTTTCTATCTAAACATCATCTTTGTGTTGCTAGTAATGATAATGAGTAACAGAATTTTTACAGCCCTGAAATCTCAGTGGACTTCTAAAGGTGCACAGCACTTCAGGGAAAAAAAAAAAAAACAAAAGACAAACCAACAAAAAAACCCAACACCAAAACCCAAACCAAATAAAACAAAACAACAAAACAAAACAAAACTAGAAAAACATGGATGAGTATAATTAATCTTTAATTTCTCTGCTGAGATGCAGCCGCATACAGAGCAAGATAAAATGAGATAATTATTAGGCCATTCAGAACTGCACTGCATGGCCATCCTGGAGAGAAAAGGAAACAGAGAACAGTCTCAGACAAACCACACGGGAAAGCTTAGGTCGACCTCGATACCCAAGCTACAATTTAACTTTGACACTGATATTCAAAAGCATCTCCATAGAAAGTACCATAGTGTCTTTAGTGACCACAAACAGATACGTATTTTCTCTAAGCTAGAAGGCAGTGGACCCACAGCAGTTGTTAAGAAGTTGAGCAAAGGAACGGTTTATATGACCAGATATAACATTACTGTTTCTATTGAGAGCTGCTTAAGTGGTTCTATTTAGCAACATGAAAGATATTTACATTATTTCACTCTAAGGAGGTAAATTTCTGTATGTGAGCTCGTATGAATGCAGAAGAAGAGAGATACCACTTATTCTCTGTTATACAATTGTTACACACATGCTCATATATGCTGTGGTGATACACGACACATCCAGTTTGGGCATAAAGATGAGGAAAGATTGTGCAATATTCACAGACAGCATGAAACTAAATGCTCATTTATAAATCGTTTAGGCATTTCCTTCATAGTCTTTTCCTCTGTTGCTTTTAGTTCATTAATATGATGAGGTCTCTGCACATGTCTTTTCCTCTTTTGAATGTGGTGTATTTTCTTCTGTGCTGTGCCAGAATTGCCTGGTTCTAATATTCTAATGCAGGATCGCACTTTGCCTCCTGGCTTGCCCACTTGTCCACTTTGAGCTAATGTTAGTAAACATCCCTTAGAAACAATCGCTTTTAATCTTGTCAGAGATGGCTGTGTTGTGAGGGTGAAAATTAGTTATTAGCTTAGCTTTTCATCCATGCATAATAGGATGTTAAAATCAGAGATGTTTGCTTGGGGCCATGAGAGGCATCCCACTCTGAGCTTACAAGTTTTGAATTTATAAAATGCAACATATTTAAAATAAACAAGCAGAAAGTGAATGTCAGTTTAAAATGAGAAAAGTCTGTTTTGTGTATTTTTGTCTTTGTGCAAGAAGTTTAAGGCATCTTTTTGACTGCAGCAAAAGAAGGAAAATATGCCATATATTTGCTGGTTTTTTATCTCTCTCTCACCTTTGTTATAGTAGATAATCTACAGAAAAAAAATTATGCCATGCACTTCTTATAGTGAGGACTTTCCCCCTGAATGGGGTTCTCATCATCTTGGTTCCTTCAGAACTAATCACCCTCAGTCCTCATGCTGTACCTTTATCAAATTAAGCTCTAAAAACTAAAAATATCAAGACAAAGTCAGGCTGAAGACAAAAAAAAATTAAACCCAAAACAAAATAATGACAAAATCTCTTTGCACCTGTATTGTAAGGTAAAGCTGATGTAATTTAGAGATCTCCCCTTCATTCTGCACGGAAGCATCTGTGGCAGGATGGGAATCCAGGATCCCTCTGCAAATATCCACAGAGTAGTAACAACTTCCCGTTTTCTTTGTCTCTTATTCCACTTGAGTTAAATCAGCTAGAGCAAAGGATGTAGAGCAGGTGATAGTTCCCTTAGGACTATCTATGTTAGAATCATGGTAATTGGCAATGAAAGCAATCAGTGAGTTCAGGCACTTTCAGAGAGACCTCTAAATGTCTCAGTGCTCTCTTTTGTCATCCCCAGTACCTGCATAGTAAAAATGGCTACCACAGAAACACAGGTAGGCACTGTGGTTCTGTATGCATATATAATGCAAAATGCAGAGTTGTATACCAGTCTGCTAGATGACAGGCTTGAGTCTTTGGATTGCCTACCAAGTGTTGATGAAAAGCCACACCGATTCTTAATTCAGAAACTCCAATTTTTCCTCTGTTCCTGTGTTCATTTTCTTTATCAGCAGGGGATGACTTACACTTTCATAACTGATTAACATTTTAAAACTGTGGGAGCACTTTGTGTGGCATTTCAAATTATTTAACTCTTTAGCTCTTTGCTGGAGCTCCTCTTTGTTTGTTTGGGTTTTTTTTTCTTTTTATGTTTTTTTTTTCTTTTTCTGCTTTTTTTTTTTTTGTTTTCAGAATACAGGTTGTGCCAGCATGTCAGCACTTCCAGAAAGTATTTTGCATTGTGCAGAAGGCACTGGGGACATCAGTTACATTAACTAAATTTGGACAGTACAAACAAGTGGAGGTTTACCAGCTTATACTTCATTGTCTAACCTACCCACATAGGTGAAGGAAACAGCCTTGCCATAAGGTTTTGAGAAACTGAATAGATTTCTTAATCCTTTCCATGTCCTGTTTATCCTCAAAATAATGTCTTCAAATGGCTGTTTAAAATCAACAGGACCTATCCTTTTCCCCTTAATCTCTTTTTTCTTGTTTTGCCCTCTCTCACATGTGATGCATGGGGAAAGCAGGGACTCGCTGGTACACAAAGTGCCATCTTCCAACTGTGGTTTTTCTCTCGGCCAGTTGAAATTCATCTTAAAACATGGCTGAGGAATACTATTCACTTAAAATTTAATGCAGTACTTGAAGACATTTTTCCGTAACCACAGACGAATGTCTAGCTGCAAGGTACATAGAATCATCTGCAGCTGAGGAAAATTATTAAGCAATGCCTACAGACTTGTCTTTAGCCCACTCACAATGGCTGCCACCTGTGAATTAAAAAGGACAACATCTGTTGAAGTCCACTAATTTAATTGATAACATGGCATGGCTAAAGATGCATCGAAAGGATTCAGCTCCAAGGTCATTTAAGTAAGGACAATCCCTACTGACCTTGGTAGGATTTGCATTTGAGTCTCATGACTCCAAAAATGAACATGGGCATTACTCCCCACCACTGTTCTGCAGTGTTTAGCTGGACACTCCACACTGTTAATATTAGTTTATTTTTGTTCTCGCCATCTTTCAGCAAACAGAAGTCTAGTAAAAAGACAGTTTTCCTACTCACTTATAGTTAAGAGTGCAGAAACAAAACTACATTTCTGGTTTTCTACAATATATTGTGATGAAAAGCTGGGCATAGGTATCCTATTTTCTAGGTTGTCAGTTTTGGGAGTTCAGAAAAGATGTGAATGGTCCAGTAGTGAAGGACAAGAAAGAAGAAAAGACAAGAAAGACATACTTTGTCTGCATTTGAAGACGAAGTATCCGTGTCTAAACCTACATTTCTTCTAACTTTTACTGCTTTCCCTTTCTAATTCAGCTTTAGCTGAGATTCATTCCCCAATGCCCAGATTTTCCAGCAGGATTCCTTGCATTGGAGATTTCTTTTAGTCCTGTCCCTGCATTCAGTCACAGGGGCATTGATTTTAGAGTGTATTCCTGTAAGAGATTTGGTAATGGCCTGCTACCACTCTTTGGCACAGGTTAACCAACAGACATGATAAAGAGAAATTCTTTACCGTGATGCCAATAGAACAAATTAAAATGGAAAATGCAAAACACTATGGAGAATAAATCAGGAATGTATTTAGTGTTCTCAAAACTCGCGTATACTTCCTGAAAATGTAACTGTTTTGCAATTAGTGTTAGAAAGAAATCTCCTTCAATTTTACTCTTTTGCCTGTAGGAATATACAACACAGGATGTTTCAGTCACTTATCTTTGTTAAATTAAATAGGGCCAAGCAAGAGTAAGAGGAAATAGAAAAATTGTGCTAGTAGCATTGGAAAAGCTAGTGCCTTAAAAAGTCTTGCAATATCTGAAAATCATTATTATTTCTGAAAAGACTACTTGTTTATTATTTTATCTTATGATTAGGGTTCTGAAATATTAGTGGCTTTGCAAAAATTAGTAGCTTTTTTTGACAATTTATTAACAGGTGTAAACAGCACTTTTTAAGGTTTGGACACAGGTAATTTACAGCTTATTGTAGAGGAAATGGAACCAGAGGAAAGAAAATTTGGACTGCTTCATCTACATTTCTTCACCCTTTCTTTGAAGTTTCCTGTTAATATTCAGGAACAATTTCCCTTTTCTAATGTTCTTCCGCTAGTCGTATTTTATTTAATTATCTTGGTTGCCCATTGTAAATAAAAAGTAAGAAACCTGCCAGTTCCCTTTGATCACGGTTCTGTTCTTTTCCCCAACAAAACTTACACACAGAGGGTTTTTGTTTTTTTCTGTCTTTCAGAGGTGAAAAGCATTCCTCATTAGGAAGAGCAGATGCATCCTATCATAAAGGGTTGAGGGTTATAACTTCTTTCAAGTAGTTTCCTTTCTCTCCAGGTACAAATTGTTTAATCCCCAAGCTTTGTCAGTTTTCCGGAGTGTTCTCATATTTAGAATATATTGTCACTGGAAGCTCCAGGCAAACCATGTGTAAAAATAGAAAAATGTATTAAAGCATAAAAACTAATGAGGACACAGTGCAAATATTTCTCATAACCATTGCCCAGATTACTTCCTCAGGGGAGTCAGACTACAGTGGTTACATCAGGAAAACAGGCACGCTACAGGTGGGTTCCAGTATTCTCCATTCATCCCTGTATAGAACAGAAACACAAAACCCAACAAAAATTCTTCTTTTACCTTTTTGATAATTCTAATTTGTTTGAAAAAAGATATGAATCCCTATTCCTTTTCATGATGATTCATATTTTTGCTCCTTTTTCTTTTCAATTTAAACATATTTCCTGGGGACATATATATCAATTATTTTGAAAGTTTACAAAAACCAACAGTGCAAATATTGGAGGCATTTAATAAACACAAGACTGAAACAATACACTGAAATTACTTGTCATACAAGATCTTGAAACAAGGGAAGTGTTGTACTCTATTCAGAAAACATTTTCTTGAAGTTTGCATATATCCCCTTTCCTTTCCTTGTGAAGTTTTAGAGTTACAAACACACATACACTTGCTTGAAGCCTTATGAAACTGAAATGTCAAGTGAGAGTTGCTTTATATCATGTTCTGTCAATCAAAGTAAGCGAGGCTTTATGCATCTGTTGCTAGTATATTGGCACTTTTTGAAGAGTGTTTCGAAGGGAGCGAGAATAAATAAAGATCCTTCAGGCACTTTCTCATTTATGGATGAGGAATCAAAGCAGTCTGAAACTTCATTTTCAGCCTGATACCCTGAAGATTGTTGGCTGATAATTCTGGATGGAACAGCTTATCTGGGAGGATTAGGGAGAACATGGACTTCCTATTACTGCTGGCTTCAGCCTATTCAGCTGGGCAGACTCTGTCACACATTATCTGCGCCTTTACATATGTCACTAATCTTATCTATATCTTTTCAGCTCCTTCTGTTGGAGCTGTGGTTTCCTGTGCCTAAACCTCCCGTTTCTTCATTACACCGGCTCTGTAGGCATTAGCCTTCTCTAACGGCCTTTCTGCACCATGTCATTCAGTAATGGCTAGTAATGCAAAGGTATGAGAAGGTAATGGTTGTGCTTTATCTCTGATCTTACAGGCCTCACATCAATATATTAACTGCACACCTCCTTTCCCACCAGCATCCTCCATTCTCCCCCCAGCATTTTTGACCAAATCGAGTTGATAAAATAAAATCACCCCGACAATAGAGTATCTCTGCAATCGTTAAAAATAACAGAAGCAGGCAATTTGGGGGCAAGTGTATATGCTGGAAGGGTCAAAGTAGTTTGTAACCAGGAAAACCAAAACATCAGCACCAGAACTAATCTGAAGCTTCTGCCATTGCTAATTGGTGTTACAAATTCAGTGGTGTTCATCACTAGGACAAGATAGCTCAGAAGAAAGAAGTCTGAGTCTTCTGAGAGTCCCCGCCCTTTTTTTAAAATTTCATAGGGAAGCGCCTTTCCCACAGCTGCGCTAAAATACTTACTTGTCTGGCTCTCTGTCTGCCAGCTAAGTTACATCCTTTCTCTCCTATTCTGCTTTTGACTTTCAGCCCTCCTGCCACACCTCCACTCTGGTGTCCTCTTTCCTTTCTAATTAATTTTCTGCTGTTTCTTCATCTCCCGCAGCCATTTTTAACTTCCTCATTCCCTGTTACTGTAATAAAAATGACAATAAATGAATTTTTAAAAGTGAAGGAAATGAAACCACTGAGATACTACTTCACCCTTTTATTATCCCACTAACTGTTTTTGACTGTAAGGTCTTTTGGGCTGGGACTGCTCTTATTGTGTGTTTTCATTGTGCCTAGTACAATACACATCAGAAAAAAAATGAAAAATGATAACTCAGTCCTTATCTTGATGACTTTTTTGGGTACCATCAGAATGCAAACTAGAAAAACACATCACTGACCTCTGACTACTAACTCCTGCAATAGTTCTATCTGCCACTTTATTTCTGATTAGTAACTCAGCCAGTTCCTTATATGATTAATTTTAATTACATTTAAGTAAAATTTAAATTATTTTAAAGCAGTGAAATTTTCCTTCCTGTTTTTGCTGCCCTTGCATTTTGTTTTACTTTAAATTGCCAAGTTACTAGGGATCTGTATCTTGTCTGTTCTCTCCAGGTTGAAACAATAGGCTTTATCTGAAACTGACAAACATAATTTCTCCTCTGCATAAATTAATGCCTTGAATGTCATGGTTTCCCCACCCCACCACCACAAGTCCAGTCAAGGGCTACGTCGTTTAACACAGACACATTTTTTATTCAGTGACAAGCAGAAGTAAAAAGAAGTGTAATGTCTATCCCAAAGCTATACGATTACTGCTGAATTATGTAGATGAGACAGACACAGAGAGTTGTGTTAGCTTCAGCATTGATGGCAACTGTAGGAAATGATGTCTTGCAGCAATGGAAGATTTTCTTGACTATTTGCATTCTTTCAGAGATTCAGAAAATCTGTTCACTGTGGACCTTGCAAGAACTTCTGTTTTTCAGCCTACACAAGGCACTCATGGTCTCTTCAGGATGGAAGGAAGGATTTCATTTTAGATGGTCTCATGGAAATTGTTTCCACTCTTCTAATCTAGTTGACTTGTTCTTCCCTATGGTCTTGTACACGGATTTTTTCAACAAGCACTAGGATCAACTGAGCATTTGGTACACAGTTCATTTTGCCCATGCAAGTTATGCATTTCACCAACTGAAAAGTACAGACCTAAAGAGGACAAGGCTGTTTCTCAACTCAGAGAACCCAATGTTTCATCAGCTGCACCTGAACCCCTTTATGATACATACAATATGAAGAGCTATATAAATACTTAATTTATAGTCAGCCCTCGTCTCAGTATGTGTCATTTATGAAAGGATAACACGTGGCATGTGGACTTGTCATTAGCCCAAGGTAACACAGGTTATGACTTCTAATTCTGTTCTCAGCCCTGCTACACAGTTACTACATGACCTTGCACAAATCACTTAACCTTTATATGACTAATTTTATCCATCTATAAAGTGGGGATAGTAAAATTTTTAGCTACATACAGCAGGATAATGAGAATTAATTAGTGGTGTTGAAATCCCTGAGAAAGAAGACTTTATACACAGGGCCTAATTCCACAAGTATTCACTGTCTGACTCTCTGTCTTGAGCAGCTACTTCTAGCTAAGCAAAGTTAGTGTAAAAACCTAACATCTGGATTTATTAGCATTGTTCAGATTCACTGTACTTAGATATGAAGCTCACCCAAAACACTCTAGAGAATCTACACAAAAGAAAGCACAAGTGATTCATTACTAATAGTAGTTGAATATCCACATACAAAGAGTGCAACCAACAATGTTTGTGCATTCAGAATTTCATAGCAGGGGCTCCAAGTAGCATATGCAAAAATTGACTTCTGATTAAAGGTGCCTGTCTGTGTTACTGGAGCTGCAAGCAACAGGCAGGTGAGCAAATGCCCGCGTGCATGTGGGAGAGAGAGTGTGCACTGTTCAGCTAGTTCTTCAGCTTCCACTTTTTTAAGATTTGATCCTATTTTATCCTAAAACTTCAGTCTTCTGGATTGTGGACCAGTTTTCCAAAAATAAAACCAATAGGATTATCATTAGAAAACTCAATTTGGAAATGTGGTATCATGTCACCTATCAATAATTGGAACTTTATGGGATATGACTATTACAAAATACACAAAGACCTAGCTAGTATCTAATGTCTAGTAGTTGGGATGAGGGGGGAATGGTGGAGCAAAGTGACCAACCTCACTTCACTCTGCTACTAGCATGCTGTTTTACAGTGAGCAGCCCAAATCAGTTCTAATCCAGTTTCAATTCCCACATATTGAGACTTAACAAAATCCTTACATAATATAGAATGACCAGCCTTCAATATTCTGATCTGTTGTTTTACTTAAAGCATGCATGGATTTATGCTCAAAATCACTTTATTTCTTTCTACCACTAAGGCAGAATTTTTAAGTTACTATAATTGTTGCAAACTTCATCAAATGAACAATATATTCATATTCAAACCTGAAGATAAATCCAAAATTACAGAACTGTCAAGAAGGCAGAAAGCACCAATCTTGTCTGTAGGTATCAGTAATACAGTTGTCTTATCCTAGACTGGCAACAAACCAAGAGATTTAAGGTTCAAGATCGTGTGTGGTGTAACCTGAAGTACTCCATGGCAGGCCCTAACTCAAGTGCACTTCCAAATTAACCTTGGAAGATTCTTCATCATAAGGAGAAACGCATTCTTCATGCAATAGAAGTGATTAACCTTGAACCTTCAAAGTCAAGAAGATCAGAAGGCGTGTGTGTGTGTGTGTGTGTGTATGTGGGCAGGATTCTGCAATCTCCAAGGTTTTTGAAAACTGATACATCATTGAGAAAATAGACAAAACAAATACAGCTCTATCCTTAGTCTGCTGCTGCAAAACATTCCAGCATATTTTGTTGTAAAAACCTTTTCTCTTTTAAGTTATCAAAGCAGCATGTGATCCAATCAGTTAAACAACTGCAACAAGCCAGAACAACACAAATACACTTAAATGTCCTGTTTACTAAAGATGTTCATTGAATATAATGATGCACAGGGCCCAAGAGATTTGGAGAAAAATAAGTAAACAGAAATTAAACCCAGTTTAATGGTGCCTAGGATAAAGTGTGTAGGGTGGAGGACAGTGGTGGTTTTTGAGGAACACACTCAGTGCAGGTAGCTCTGGGTGCAGCTGCAGGTTGAGCTCTGGGGGGCGAGAGCTCTGGGCAAGAGGCTGAGAACTGAGAACCCTTTCTATAACTCGGGGCTCGAGTTAACAAAGGGCTCGGGGACCTGTGGCCTGGCCAGGTGGATGGACACTGAGACATAGTAGGAGCAGATGAGTCCCAGGTTTTCCTTTCCTTAAACTGTGAGGGTATAGAAGCCCAGGGGATCCTTTGTTCAGGGTCCATTCAGAGGCACCAATCTCGAGCTGTTGTTTTTTTTATTTAGTTATTGCACCATGATTAAATTATTTTAAGGATCAAGGCGTCTGAGACTCTGCTGTGGAAGTGTGGGGTCACACTGGTCAGGAAACCTATTCTGGCTGTGTGAGTGTGGTGGTGCAGCTGCACAGGGGCCTCAGTCCCAGCTCAGGTGGCACGAGAGTGGCTGCCAGAGTGGTTCCTTGATGGTTGGACAGGGAAGTTTCCATAACACTGGTGACACTTTTGTCTTTTGTCTTTTATTAGAACTAAGAAAAACTTTACACTGCTAAAATAATTTTGCAGTTTACACGTTTAAATTAATATAATGACAGCAGAAGAATATGACAGAAAGGGCTAAACATTGCCAAAACAGCTTACCTTTAAGCACACTTTCCCCTGGGTCAGAGAGGATAAATGTGCTTTTCTGGAAAAAATGAAATAATAATAAACTAATAGTAATAATAACGCAGCACAGACTATTTCTATAAGAAACAAGTAAAACTAAGCCATAAATAAATAAATGCAAGGTATTCTTGGGATGTTTTGGCTTTGCATGTTTTTTTGGTTGGTTTTTTGATAAAATAACCAAAGCATAAAATTAAATTGACTAATTTCTTTTCTGCCTTCTTTCTTTATACTCTGTCTGGCATCCTTTATTTCCTGTATCCCTTGACCCATTTCAAGAAAGGACTTAAGGAGGTGCTGATTATTAAATCAGATGAATTTTTCAACTGACTCACATAAAACATACACAGGTTTTCGGATGTGGGGTCATCTGTGAGGACCTCCCAAGGAGGCACCCACCTGCTGGCCTTGCATTAAATTCTACTGCTCCCACTTTATCATGCCATAGCCTGGGCTAGTCTTCCCAGCCATTCGCACCGAGTCACTCAACCTCAAAGCAGTCTTTTTCTGGTAATATCCAGGAACAGGACTGCCTCCAAACAAAACACTGCAGCTCTAGAAATTCCCCTTTTTCCCAAACACAGAGAGAGCTGTTCACCTCTCCTTATCCTTCCCTTGCTCAGGCTGGTTTGCAGTCTTACCTTCTGTATTAACCTGACTTTTAAAATACAGCCTATAAAATGGCAGGAAACTCAACAACTTTGTGCATGCAAGTAGTGCTCAGGAGACTTTTCACATCATGAAGCTTATAACATGGACATAGCTTGTTTCTCCTTCAGTTAGGTTCATTTTTCAAACTTCATTATTAAAACCTCTAATCATTTTAAAAGGGATTTTCCTGTTCACTTCAGTCCTGATGTAGTCTTAGCATCAAGTCTTTTGTAGTATGCTGACATGCAATCGATGGGAGGATATGCTGTTTGTAATACCCCGAGGTGTGTCCCAATGTGCTTCCCACTTCACGTAGTGAACCAGAGAGTACAGGTGGTGCTTAGCCTATTTTTATCTCAAAACAACATTTTCTTCGGTTACAGTCAGTCTTAGTGAAAATTAGTTTATCTGAAACGGTCATTCATATATGTACATGTACCTTGAATCCAAAATTAGTGAGACACATTTCTGTACCATTAGAAGCCTATTTTGAAATGTCTAATTTTGATAAGTGGGGCTTATTTCTCTTATCATGAGTCAAATAGCAGGATTACTGAGGGTGGAACAACATAAAGGTGATTCATCCCACCTGAGGTCTCCTCATGCACTTCGTAAGCATTTGATTTTTAGAGATGACATTAATTAAATAAATACATCTGAATGAATGAGTGAGTAAGAGACCAATACACTCCGTGCTCAAGTGCCTGGAAATACTGTACTGGGAACTAGCATTTAACTATGTTGGCTAGGAAAGATGCCTTTTCACACTTAGTGCTTCTGGATGTATCTAGAAATGTGGCCTGTGTCTATCCTAGTAAATGCCAACAATGCTGGAGTGATCTCAACTCCAGGATGCTGTTGTCATTGATGGTAAAATGTTAGAACATCTTCAACAGACACAAATGACAAACAACAAAGCACTCAACACAATAGAGCAATACTTATAAGCTGCCTTCTAGTATCTCCATCTGGTAAGTTACTAACTGTTGCTTTAGGGTTTGCGTACATACTTTAAGTATCTTCCCAAATGTTGGGATAGATCTTTTTTCCACAGTATCTCTATATTTAAAAAAAAAAAAGTAGATTTTTTTTTCCTGCCTCTTCTTAATTTGTAGATTTCAGAAGTCACGTTTCTGAAGAACTGTGGTGAGGGGGTGTTTGCCTGAAAAATTCTGTGCATTTAAAATTAAATGCTCTAAAAATATGTATTTTCATATTCCGTAGCACATTTTATTTACTACTCACTAGTATCGGAGGTAAAGCAGTATAAATCTTTGTGTGTTTTCCAAAAAAGAGTGATGCTATTCTGTTAAATCCACGCTGTATTTCCTATCAGAGTGTCACTATGTGCAGGATTTCTTATTAAAAAAGCAATCTTTGAAGTGATCTGCTGGACTTCTTCTCTCAAGAAACCCATCTAAGAAGGCTATCTATCCCCCAATAAACCCTTTCCTAGCCTATCATAAAATACAATCACTTCCTATAAAGAGATCAGGGAATTATGTATTCAGACCTTTTGTGGTGAAAATTCTGTTGTGGAAAACAATCTAATTGAATGATGGTTTAGGTCTGAAAAGTCAACAATTGTATATTCCACTCTTTGAATATTAAAAATAAAATTGCCAAAAGTACGTATTCTACTCATCACAATGCAGTCAAGGTGCTTGCAGCAGGGATTATCTATGCAGTGTATCTTTACTGTATTAGGATCCATAGGAAAGTTCCCAGCTATCTTTAAATATATAAGTCCTAGTCCCTTGGGTAAAGTTTCACAAGAAGCACATAGCCCAAAACCCTGTATGAGGACAATGTGTGCCCTCAAATTAGGGCTCAGTAGAGATAACAAAACTTCTACATGTGAGCGCATTAATCCTATAAAATTACAAGGATGACTAAGATAAATTACTATTTATGTACTACTTCCTCCTACTTGCATTCTTTTTACTTAATATCAGGAAAGCTGGAAAGTCTTCTCCTCTGTCGTTGGACTCACATGCACTGGGAAGAAATTAAGCTATGTGTTCTAAGAAGCATTAATCTATGTGCAACACTAATATGTCTTTGAAGTAAAGCAATAAAACAGAACTGCACAGATCTATTGGAAATATAGATTTGCTTTAACTGCTGAATAATTTTTAATTGAGGAAATAAACATAAAATATGTAGAATCTTGCAAATTCATGAATCTATTTTCATAGGCAGAAATGCCATGACCAGAAAAAAAAAAAACAAAACAGAAAGATGCAGCAGGCTTGGTGAATTTTGTTGAATGTTTGATGAGTTTACAGATCTTTTATCTTAACACTTACTACAGTTTGAGACTGGTGAATAATTCACAATGAATATTTCATCAGACACGTTGCCTTCTTTCTGCAAACAGCTCATAGTTTTCCAGATTAATTTGTTATTTGAAATATTTTTTTTTAAAAGAAGTAACCATGTAGATTAATCCAAAACCAATTATATGGAAGTATTAATCCAATTATATGCAAGTATTTGACAGCTTGGTTGGACTGGTTAGTTGTGATGAGCCAGATAAGTCACAAGGTATTCTTTCTATCCGTGCAGTAGAACAACAAGCATATACTTCTCAAAGAAATACTTACACATGCGACTATGACATTTAGTTTTTAGTGAATACCCCTGCATGTGATAGGGGAGCATGTGTTCTGTGACCATTTGTGCCAATAAAAGGCAATCATTCAAATGTCTGTAGGAAGCAAACACAAAAGGGGATTGTCATTATCACATAGCCAACACAATATACAATCTCATTTTTAGACAGGCGAATGAATTAACAATATGCTGTTGGTAGGGCAGAAAAGTGACACTGAGGACACAAAGACAATACCAGGGGCAGATATTTGCATATTATTTGTCTATGTCCCCTTTTTGTAACTGTTTGATGCTGTTGGGTACCTTTTGTTAAGACGAAAAATAGTTCCTAGGCAGAAGCAAACTAGGTTGATGACAGTAGCAGCAGCCATCCAATAGTCATCCTCAAAATTGATTTTGTTCCATGCTGTGCTGTCTAACCATTGTCCTCAGGGTTGCTTGAGGAGGTGAAAATCACTTCTCACTTTGCAATATACTTCTTCTATGACAATGGCTAAAAGAAGCGGTGTCAGAGGAGCTGTTGTGGGAGCTTTAAATAAGTGGAGGATCCTTCTAACCAAGGAAATCTTATATAACAGTATCCAATTAATTTATATCCATTTAATCTACTGGATGCAAAATTACAGTAATTGAGCTTAGAAGCTGGCATTGGATTTCACAGAACAGTTACATACTGAATTGTCTACAAGATTAATAATTTTTCCCTTTCCCACGTTTACTTTTACTAAGCAACTGATGCAAAGCGGACAGTCCCCATTGTTCTCTTTATATGGACTGGGTTCTCATTCGGTCACACCTTACACCTAACAGCCAGTGCGTATTGTCCGCATTGGAAATGGGGAACACCACAGACTATGCTGTAATGAGCCAGCTGTGCATAAACAGAGATTAGGAATATGGAGATACCACAGTCAGCTGTGCCTGAATTTTATCTAGACACTTGCCAAAACTGGTTTTGCTAGTACTACTTTCCTCCACATAGTACTACTTTCCTCCATACTAAAAGCATGTGACTGTCACATGTGTTCAGTCCAGACAGAGAATAAAAGTATGACAATAGCAGGTACTAGTATTAACACATTTCAAAAATCCATTGTTGGCAGAAGCACAAGCATCTTGATTTACAGAGGTATTTGAAGTACTGTCATTCGATTTCAGTGGGAATTAAGTACCTGACCTGTTTAGGCATTTAGATAAATCTTACTAAACACTCATCTTCACGTCTAGGCAGCTAAATAGCTCTGTGAGTTTGATTTATAGCATTTAAAAGAGGTTGCTGAGGCTTTAACTCAACTCTGCCAGCACATTAAATACAGATGCTAGGCAGCATAAGACTCTGCAAAATAGTTAGAAAGTATTAGCTAACACAGGCTATTACCTTAAATCTTTACTTCCAGCGGTTCTTGGAGGGTAACAGAATTTTACCTCTCAGTAGAGGTGGCTAAACCAAGATTAGATTGTCCAAGAGAAAGAAACAGAAACCACAAAATCTTTTCTCAGCCATACCAAACCCAGTGCTTCTCTTGCCCATAACTGAGCTCCACTGTTAAAGCATGTGATTGAATAAACATCAGCCAAACTTGAGCATGTTATGATTATTTGGGGATTTCTCATTAATGACTATTGTGCAGACCACACAGCTGCATAGACAAAGTGTGTAGATCTGAAAATATCCCTGTGTATAGTGAAATAGCAGTCATTAGGACCACAACAGAATACCGTTTCCCTAGCACTGACTACACACCCAGTGAGTCCCTCATTCCCCTGGTAAGGAGAATGGCTTTCAATTAATTCCTCAAAAAGGGAAAAAAATAAGAAAATTTAAAAGCAGCTGCAGTGCGCACATGGCATAAGCTGTTTACTAAGGCACCACAGTGCAGTGTAGTGCAGGCTGTTAAAGGAAATCTGGTACTCTGGTGATAATGTGTATATTCGTTCAGTATAAATGACTAAGTTCAAAAAAACGTACAGTGAATCATGGTTGCAAGGCTGGACTTGCTTTGATTAACTACACTAGTATAATGAAATCCAACAGAGCAATCACTGAAACATTTAGCTCCAAATGTAAATCTTCTAGAACTCTGAAAAAAAACATGTTAGGCAATGAGAAGTGGTATATAATACAGCTATATTTCATATAATGAAAGTGGAAGCAGTTGGAAAGAAAAGAGAATGCTGAAAAGTTGTTATGCTATGTGTGGCAAGAATGACTAATTCTGAATATGTCAGTCATGATAATCCAACAAATTTGTATTCTAAAGGTCAGTAGAAGCATTTTCTATAGTGGTACAGTAGTAATGCCAAATACAAAATAAGCATTAATAAGACATTTTCAAGTATTAATACAGTACCATAGTGTGTCTTGGTTTATTAATCTCAGCTTTAAGTTAAGGGCATAGATTGATCAGTATAACAGAATTTTATTAAAAATGTACTGATATAACCCATGGCACTTTCATTTCAGCAAGACTATAATGTTGAGTTCCCGTATCTCAGGCTTCTCTTAACTGTCGAGATGAAAGGTGTCTTTTCTACCAAGAGGCAGAGTGTGCTCTGTCTTTGGAAAACCTACTGTTCCAGTATGAGCATGATGATTTCCTCATACGGTAACTGGTCATGCATCCGGACACTAAGGTATGTAATTTTTCCAAGGAAACTTATCTGCCGAGTGCCGTTGATGCCAATGAAAGATAAACTGCACCAGTGGGAAACATAGATCTGAGGAATTTTTCTAAATACACAACTCAAGACGTCATAGGTTTTCCATATGTCATAATTTCCCTGCTGTTCTGTCCCTTTCACCTGTGCAGTTGATTACAGTCCGAGACAACAGTTTGTTCAGTGGTCACTAGAATTTCTGTGAGCATAGAATGCAGAACATGGGCAAATGCAGCAACACAACCAACAGGAAAATCTTTTTCTCCTACTGCGGTTTGCCCAGAGAATTTAATGGGGAGAGGGCAGAGAGCAAAAATTGTGGTGAAGAGCTCGACAGTCACTGCGAGACAGACTAAGGTTGAAGGCAGCAGTGCTGGTGTTGGGATACTACCATCCAGGCTGCATATGGCTAGGGGTAGGGAATCCCTGGAGGATACACCACAGAAACACAGCATTGGGGAAGCATCTTAGTGATTTTCTGGTACTTCTTCCTGTGTTAAGCGAGGGAGAGAGTTCCTCCAACCCTCTCCTACAGCCTTTCCACCACCAAGTTAAAATTTTGGGCTTGCCATGGAATAAATGTGCCCTATTACATACATGTTACGTATAGACTATAGATTATCTCGTATAAAGAGATTTGATGTTACTGCTATAGGCATGGTCAGATTTGGTGAGAGTGGATTCAATTTCCTCCAAGTCAGTGAAGCTCTGCCCACTTACACTGGATCTAAATAGGATCTACAGCATTCACCACTCTAGTATTTAAACTAATGTTGAGCTTGGTAGACTGAAAATGCTTACATAAAGCAGTCATACAGAACATTACAATAGTCACTGTAAAATCCATACGGTAAACCTTGGTGTTCCAGACTGCTTTTGTACAATATTACAGCACTTGCTATAAAACAGGACTTACAACCTACAGAAGATTTCTTCAAAATTATTCTGTTCAAAGAAGTGCAAGACTGAACAAAAATATTCTTTCATCAATAGAATACTGCATTTCATGCAACAAGCCATAGCTCTGACAGTTGTTGTGAAGACTACATGTTATTAATTTGAAGGTATATATGCATATTAACTTGGAAGATTTAATAGCCTTTGTCTTGGCCCAAAGGCCTTAATATAACATGAAAAAGAGTCTTCTCGCAGTGAGTAGAGGGAGAGTTGAGACAGAGTGAGAATTGCTTAATCACCTTTCAGTGATTAAGAGGGGATGAGATTCTACTGGAAAGGAAGGAGGACTTTTAAGGATTGTTGTTTTCCTAACATTAAATCATCTGTTTACAATGAAATATATAATGGACTCAAGGGACAAAAAATATGTTTTAACTAGTTTGGAAATTACAGTCAACCTCCAAGCCCCAGTGTCCATAGACAGACAGTGAAATCCATGTTCCAACGCCAACATAAGTATCCTGATCAAAGTCGCTCATTCACTGTTGCCATCAATTTCTTTCAAAACACTGACTAGTAAATGGAAAACATGCTGCTTACTGCTCCTAAAATGCTTCCCATGATGACTTAAATTTCTCATTTGGTTTTTCTTCTAATCAGTTATCCTAGTTGATAGGGAACTTGAGACTGAAAAGAACTAAACAAGTCTTCTCCCAAACCTCTGCAGACAGAGCTGTACAACTTCACAACATAGGCAGAAAAATGAGCTTACTTTGAAAGTATATTTTCCTTATAAATTTTGTAAAATGGCACTGGCTACAAAGTTATCTGCATCTATATGCTATGTTCAATATCATCACTGATTGCAAAATATTAGAAAAATTAAACACAATTTTCTTTGTTGCACAATTTGAAGGACAGATATTCTATATCACATGGAATTTTAAGCAGGTTATAAAAAGTTTCCTTGACCACCAAATGTTCTCTGACTTTTGAGAGTGCTGTGTGCATGTGTTGCTTTCCCACAAGCAGGAAAACAGTGGGAGCGGATTCCCCAGGACTGGGAAAATAAGACAATCAAGGAATTCTTGTACAGAGTGAGTGATAGCCAGCTCTGCTCAATGAAATGGTTAAGCATGTGTATAAGTAAGAGAATAAAGCATGGGTGTGAGTGCTCTTCATGATTTGTAAATACCACAAGGAGGGTAGGCAGACACGGTTCTTTTTTGTTTCACTCAAATGTTTCTTGGGGCATGTGAAAGTTATTTATCAGAAATGAAGCAAACCATGTCGGCCAGGCTGTTTTAACAACTTGATTAGTGTGTTTCTAAACTCTAAAGGATTTCCAAACCTGCCTCTAATTTTCATAAATGGTAGCATGTGATGAAACTGAGCTGCCTACATCCTAACCGTAAGGTTGAGTTGGAACATACATCACAAGCTTTTTGCCAGAGGGGAAGGCTGGGACCGCACAAACGGAGTCTGCCCAACCCCTCCTGCAGTAGTGTGTCCTGCAGAGACCTCGCCTGGCAGACCTCAGGAAGTCACGCTGAGCTCCTCTCCTTGGCCACCGTGAGCCACTACAGACTCAATCTTCTGATTGCTGAAAAACAGACAAGCCTTGAAAATATTTCCTTTTTTTTTTTTTCTTTTTTTGGTGACCTGTTTTCCCCAGCTCTCTTATGGAGCTATTTCTACAAAATCACAATGGTTGCTTTATTTCTGATGGTTTTTGGTGATAATGGACAACTCTAGATTGCAAGTTTCCATAAATCATATGCTGCTGTGTCAGGTGGGTAGATTATGCCTATGACACATTCTTGGGCATGTACCCCAACCAGTGAAGGCTGAAAATGTATCAATATTTGAAAATTTAAAAAAAAATACATTAGGAAGTTTAGATCAGAGGGTTGCAGGATTATAGAGGTAGAGCACAGTCAAATTAGTGCTTTCCAATTTTATACTGACAGCAGATTAAAGCAGTTAGAAAAAATGTCCCAGCAGAATAAAATATCTGTGACAAAACTTCAAGAGCCCCAGTGGTGGAATAACCTCACATCAGGCACCAATTTATGGGGTAAATTTTAGAATAAATATTAGGGGGCAAAAAATCAGCATGAGAGATTTAAGTAAGTAACACTGTCTTCTGCCAGTAATACTGCTGTATATCCCACAGTTCCCTTGAGTGATTATGCCAATATCTGCAGCATTGGGATTGGTCACCTGTTAATCGAGAGGAGAAACCCTTGACATCTCTTCTGTGAAGAATCATGAATTGGGGAACTAAATGCAGGCAAACAGATCCAATAACTTTATTCTTACAGAGGAGTGACACAAGCAAATATAAATCACAATAGTGTTATTATAATGCCTGCTAAGCTAATTGAGAACATATTCGTTTGCTTCAACTAAATAAATTACTGTTACAATTATATGACCCCAAGGTCATCTCCTTAAGGAGATGTCTAGCACTTGAATTAACTATTCAACTCTTCACAGTAAGTGGCCTCAGCCAATCAATTCCAAATAAATACTGCTGAAATATGCATTTAATTATCCTAACACTTTAGCTTCTAAATGCTTTTCTTTGCCAATAGTATTTTTGTTTGCTAATTTATTCTGGAAGAGTGGGAGTTTTCTGAGTCTAGTCCGAGCATCATCTTTGCAAACTCTTGATCTCTGATCCCAAAAGAGATCACAGCCAACCATCACAGACAGAACTGGTTACACGGACATATTCCTTTGATACAGTGGAGCAAAAAATTTTTATTCCATATTCTTTATATTGTTGGTTGCAAGAAGCACACACAGATAATTTTTATGAAGTTTCAAAAGCATGAGCCTCCAATGTGCTTTGCCAGGTTAGGTAAGGACAAAATGCCTCTTCTAATGAAGAATCCATGTTTTGCCAAACTCAGAGTTACTACAGATGAATCAAAACTGAAATTTAAAATGTCAGTGAGCTCACTACAAACCATTTTATTTTTGAAATTATGTAGTACAATTTACACATCAACTAAAGCCTGCTACAGAAAACATTAAAATAAAAGTTCTTCTGAAGGCTAAAAGCTGCTTTCCATCCTCCTCACTCGCTAAAACTAATCCTAATGAATCTTGGGCTTGTAAAGCCTAGGCCCATGCCTATAAACCCAGTTTGAGCCCTTTACCTAAGTACTGCATTGGACTCCTCTACTGGAGAACATCGTCCCTCGAGGAACACACAGTGAGTTGTTATTTAGGCTTTTCACATTATGTATTAGTCCCTAGAAATAAGAAAGCTCCAGACCATTCTTCTGTAAATTGAAGCAGAATTAAATTTGCCATTTATTTGCACCAGTGTAAATAAGAGCTCAGCTTGGTCCTGCGTGCAGAATAATCCCTGCATAACTAAAAATGACTTGTTTTTTATTCTTGTACCCTTTTCTGGATTTTGCATGGTCTATCATGTAAATAAGCAAACATATCCAACTCCAGTATAAAAAAAAGACTCTAATTTTGCAATTACTTGTAATATATTTTTCATTAATATTAATAATTTTAAAGAGAAGAATAAAAGTGATGACATCCTGCAGACTAGTAGACTTCATACCTTCAGAAAAAAATGTTTCGTTAATTTTTAAATAAGAGGCATTCATTATTATGCTTTCTGTGGCAAGACTGACTTTTTTTGTAAAGGATGACCATAATTAGGCCTCTCGTAATGAACACTGCTATTACTAAACAGTACAATTTATATAATGTCTCCACTCTAGGAGACTTTGCTTTTTTATTGAGGAGAAAAGGCAGATAATGACTGAGATTATAGTTTAATACTATTATTTTTAAGGATATTGCAAAAAACATATATAGACTATATTAATCTTTAAGCAAAATTTAATCAGACTGTGTCTGTTTAGCCAGAAAAAGAACTGAATTATTTGTCCTGACTCTAATGCAACGTTGATGTTTCTCCTAGTTCTAGAGAAATGTACAAATTAAGTTATACCCAAGTGATATTTTTACACAGTGTAAAACATTTCTATGTCATTCATGTACTTAATTTAAGCCTGGTAGAACTATGCATGGACAAGAATTACTTGAAACTGCTACTAGCCAAATAAGGAATGTCTTCAAAATGACTTCTAGCTCTAGGAAGCCTTTCATTCAACTGCAAATACAAACTATTTGCAGCTTTGTCTGTGGAGATCTTTAGACATGGCCTGGTCTCAAAGTCAACACAAAACTGTTATCCAAGATAGAGATTGTATCTACATGTGGTATTTTTCCAAGCAGAGGAAAAGACTAACATGACATAGGTGGCCACTTCCAGAACTAGCATTCTAAACATCAACACCCGAGACTTTGTGCAAAAAGGTACCTAGAGAATGCTTATGATTTGCTTATAATATTTTCTGAATATTTTCAGCTGGGTTCAGAAGTGCTTCATGAAACAAAAAGAGGCAAATTTTGCTGAGTTTGAATACTGTTCAGCTAGTGGCAGCTCCTAGGAAAATGCTGATTTAGCCACAGTTCACACGTGGCACATTCTCTTGCTGTTTCCGTAATTAAATATGTGACTGCATATTCCTATTTGTGTTGTAAGATGGTTTGCAAAATTACACAAATTTATTTTGGATTTTTGGTGGTGCCTAAATGACTTTGGAACAAAAGTGTTTTTTGTATTGCAAGGAATCTATCCTTCTAAGTTATCTTAAGGGTAATGATTTATGAAATCCCACTGAAAAAATTTGTACTGCAGCTCTATGATTTTTTCCAACCACCATTTTAGTGAAAAGCAACATTATTAAAAGAACAAAGCAGTATGATTTGAGGAAAACCTTCTAGTACATGAACTTGATTCAAAGTGGCATTTTAAAGTTATACCCCAGGCTTGCTGAGCTTTTGGTCAAGCTGTGCAGGTCAGATTATGTTTTGTAGCACCATGAAATCAGAAAGGGCAGAGGAAAGGGCTTTCCATCCTCTCCAGAGGGCTTTCCATCATTTGCAGTCTAAACATATGCCTTACGATGACATTAGACAGAGATTTCAATCCTTAAAACACTGGAGGTGGACAGATATTTTCCATCTAAATGGACCTTTGCACGTATTTGTAAACAGGCTCAATAAATGTCTGTAGGAAAAAAAGACCCAGAAATTGCTACAGAAGAAAAAGACATTGGTTGGTTTGGAATGAGAAAAATTAAAACAGAACGTTTTGTTTCAGGCCAGCTCAGCCCAAATCAAAAAGTCATGATCTGACAAACTGAAAAGAAGCTTTTCATTTCACATCAGTTTAACATTAATCAATGTCTGTCTGAAGTGCTGTTACGTGCCATGAGATTTGTAGTTCTTTGTGCTGGGGACCTGAAAGCATGTTCCAGCTGTCAAATCCAAGCACATGTCCTAGCCCTGTCCTAATAAACCTTGCGTGTACATCATCCACCTCCCACTTTTTTCCCTTCTTTGCTGGGCTTTCTCTAGGAAAGAAATTGAACTCGCAAAGAGAAAACCACGACACAAAAGCATCAGTCCTCTTGTCTTGCCAGCTGTGGGAACATGACTTCAGACCTTGCCATGCAGAAAATATGCTCTTTGGACACAGCCATAACCTTGCCAGATGAACTCTGCTTTACTTTGCTCTCTCTCCATTAAAGAAAAAGATCTCTCTGGGAAATAGGATTATTTTCAATATATGAGAATATGGCCTTATTGTCTGTAAAGGATTGTTTTCTGAGGTTCATTTTTTAACCTGTAAGTAACTTCTAAGAAGTTTGTGAGACTATTGTGGGATAGGAGGCTCTTGAACTATGTAATGAAGGAAGGAGAGGCTTCCCATCTCCTGATCTATCTCAGTGATGTGTTTTGCATGTTAACTGCTGAATTCATAATACATCTTAGCTATAACTAAAACATTCTTGAAGCCAAATTCCTGATCAAAAAGGGTGGTTTCTTACAACTAAAGGATAGTTACTGCTACAAGATATTTGGATATGTGAACAAAAATCTTAAAGACTAAATCCAAAAAGAGATGAACGAACATTGCTGGCCACAAATTTTTGCATTACCTGTGTTTCCATAAAAATTCACAGGCAGCTAGAATGAAAGATTCTTCTTGAAAAATATTTTCTGAAGTGTTTTACATTTTGTACAACTGGCACAGTTTTATAGTGAGTTGAAGGAGACTGTAGATCTGCCGGTATTAGCCCTAGTTATGGAGCATGCGCACCAACTTACTTGAAAGAAAATGAACATGCAGGTTTATAGCCCCAACCTGCTTGTGGCTGCATTTGTGTGCATGTTTCCTGATCAACCTTGGTTCAACTCAACATATCTTGCTTGCCTCTTGCAAGCATTTTTAACAAAATAAGTTAAAAATCTTTTGATATCACCTAGGCACATCCAAAATATACTCTTCTGTATATTATAAAATTGTGAGAGTGCATGACAGTATTTTAGATAAAAAAAATATCAGCATGAATTGTATATCATATTGAAAACTGTCTGCTTCTTACCAATGAAATATGAGCACACTTTGCAGTAGCTGTCCTTTGCTAGGATTTAAAACTAGGCAGAGTTACAGCCCAGACAGGCTGTAGACTATTTTCTTCCAGATAGGAAACAAACCTGTGTCACAACAGAGTAGAGCCCTTGCTGAGGGTGGTAGTGTTCATGCAGGCAGGTTAGCTGTGAGTACAGCTCAAAACCACAGCAGATGCAGGCAGAAAAGCTGTGTCTTGGTGCTGTGTATCTTTGAGTCAAGTCATGTATCTATGTGCTGAAGCGTGGTTTTCACAGGAAAGTAGTATACCTTAAGAAGTCCTCTTATTCCTCTGTCAGCTAGGAAGCAGTGAGCGGAAAAGAGCACCCCTGAAGTTATCTTTTACCAGGGGATAGGTCAGGAGAGTTGGCAGAGCTTCCTACATCATCAGGTCTAGCTGTGCCAGGGCTGCATGAGAGATGTGCTTAGTGCCTAGTGCTTACTCCAAACTGAGGACAAACAATAAAACATAGAGTGTTTTTATTTGCCCCTTTTCAGGCCTGATGGCAAAGTCATGGTTTTCCCCTTTGGGCTCTGTAGCACTGTGAATGCTCCTTCTGCTTAATCATTCCGCCAAGGAAACTGAAGGTGGTTCACTTGGAAAGGCAGAGGGCATAATAGAAATGAGTTTCTGTAATCAGGCAAAAAAAGAAACCTTTGGCAATGTTTTTAGCGATGGGAGGATGGGAGCCTTTGTAATTTGCAGAACATGGTGTTCTGGAGACCGTTCAGATGAGAAAAAAAAAATACTTAAAAATTCATCTCCATTGATTAAAAGCTAAATAAAAAGCTAACACAGACATTGGAACAGCAAAAGAATACATTCCTTGTATTCAACCAGAAGTCCTCAGCAACCTTTTTTACATTGCTGAGCACAATTGTCACATTAGCACAGCTCAAGTGAACCAGTTTGAATAAAATTTTCTTCACTATGAGGGTGGTAAGAAACTGGAGTGGGTTGTCCAGAGAAGCTGTGGACTCCTTATCCCTGGAATTGTTCCAGGCCAAGTTGGATGGTGCTCTGAGAAACCTGATGTAGTGGAAGACGTCCCTGTTCATGTCAGGAAGGTGAAAATAGAAGATCTTCATGGTCTCTTCCAACCCAAAGCATTCTGTGATTCAGTGATTCTGTGAAATAAAAGACAAGCGAAACCATTCTTCTACAGTCTCTTACAGACAGTAATCTCAAGGACAGTGTTAAAGACCACACTTGTTCATGTCTTGTAAACCAGAATACGTATGCTTGTAGCACTCTTTCTCTGTTTTTATGGAGTAAAACTTCTAGTCTCAAACAACTTTTGCTGTATTTTTTCTGGTGATATTGCAGCCATTCACTCTACAGCATTAGCTCTGGGGAAAGGTAGCTGTTTCTGAAGTTGCAGTATTTGGGGGATTATGGAAGATATTTCCTTGGTCACAGCTTAACAGTGGGTCTTTACTTGCTTGGTAAAGCCAGGCAGTTTATGCAAAACCAGTAACACAAATATCAGCCACCACCGTTCTGCTATCCTGCTATGAATATACTGTACTAACCCAAAAAAACCTGGCTGAACCAATTCCAACCAGCATGCATTTGACGTTCAATATAAAAATATCACAGAATTATGTTCTATATACAGAATTCAAAGAAAAATGGAGGCATCCCAAAATGAATGAAAACACTGGTGGCCAACAGACTGAAAATACTGTTTGTTATAGCATATGATCTGGCTTGAATGACGTTATTTTGGAAAAACTTCGCAGGCTCAATTGCATTTTACAGCTGAAAATATTGACATTGTTGTGACAGCCCATGCTGAACAGAACAACAAATTGGTATTAGAAAGCAGAGAGCTCTAGGAGAGAATGCCAAATTTAATGTTCAAACTACTTTTGTATGGAGGAAATACAACATTCTCGCTTCATACAAATTGATTAGCAGGGCTTTGCTTTGTGGTACTAACGGTGAGGATGAAAACTGCAATTCCAAACTGCAATTCCAAACTGCATAAGGTTCTGTGAAAAGATTCCCTTGAAACAGCTCTAAGCAATTAATTCCAGGCTTAGAGAATACTGATAAAACCTTACTGCCCTCCTTACCTCCTACTCTTTCTCGTTGTTACCCTCAAATCCTTTCACTAAACTATGTCTGAGGGCACCAACCCAGCCTCAAACATTATGAAGCACTTTATTAGCAAAACAGCTTTTCATTGGAAAAATATCCAATACTCACAAGAAGATTTATCAAAAAGTGCAGTGGTTTTAGATGTACTTTCCACCAAAAGCATTGCTCAGGTTCGATATAGAATTTCTAATAAAAAACCAGGGAGCAAGCCATGAATTAATATACATCTCCAAGTCAACACGGAACCAATTTAGAGCTACACCAGCAGTTAGCCTGGGACTTCTGGATATCATCTTCATCTTGTGTTCATATGGTAACACAGGATATATTTTGTGGTCCAATATTAAGGAAAACTGGGAGATGGGTATAAACATGAGTTTTGTGTGTTCAAAAAATCCTTCCTAACTTTGGGCTACTACTTCTTGAAGTAAACAGATCACTGTCAAAAATGCTGATTTTACACTGATAAAGAACAGAAAATACTGCTAGTCTCAGTAAGATGCACAGGAAGGAAATTTCCAGTCTTCTTTATTTGCAATGTTTTCCATAGACTTCAGGCCTCCCATTTTCTTAGACACTGAGACTTATCCCTTAGCTACAACATGTGGAGGGGATTTCTGAAGACATCAGGGGTGAATATCACTAAATAGAAAGATGATAAACACTTTAATAGCAAAGGAGTAGCCAAGAAACTTCTAGTAGACAAGCTATAAGCCACACCACTTGACAAAAGTCGTTAGAAAATCTAACCTCTTACATCACTGAATAAAAATAAACTGATGTGGGTTTATTTTTTCCCTTTGTTGCTGATGAAAAGGTGCAAAATGACAAATCATCAAAATTTTCTTTGAATTCTTACAATACAGAGAGAGGCATGGTAGATTTTAAAACCAGTGTATTCCAGACAATGGGCTTTTGTTTCAAGTAATCTGTATTTCTAAGCAAGCAACGAAGTGCACTTTGTTGAATAGCAGGATTGTTATCTTTTGCCAAGTTGGAAAGTCCTTCACATAGAGCCTACCTATTTAAGTGTGATATCGGAAGATCTGAAACAACAGCTAATATACAAAGACAAAATGAAAACCTAGTGTATGACTCTCTGGCTGAGTAAATGGATTGCTTTGAGAAATGAGAATTACTGCTAGCCCCAGTGCCTCACTGATGCAGCACTGCCAGCAGCCTTCTCCCAGAAAGACTTCAGTTGTTCAAAGAGGAGCAAATGCCAGAAGAAATGGCCAGTGAGAAACACATAGGGAATTACTGTGCTGCAAAGCTTGCTGTGAAACAAGCTACCATCTTCTCTATCTCTTAAACTCTAAATATTCACCTCTGACTTCTCAGTGATCTTTCTTTTTTTGTCTGGCTCAAAGGTCATTGCAGAGCCTTTCCCAGTCAACTCCCTGTATTTTTTCCCTCCCCTTTACTTCTCTTTCCTCACTCAGAATTTCCTTCCCCAAACTCATCCTTGTGCTAACTGGAAGGGAAGGAGAAGGACTGATCGTTCCCATACTGATGCCCTTCATTTGCCTCAGGTGAAGATTGGTAACCAATAGCTCCAGGAATACTCTCTGCCCAGGAAGCACAGACTATGCGTAAAGAAAGGGTAAGGATGCTGTGAAAAGTACATCTTGTCCTCTGACTTTTTCCTTTCATAATTTTGTGCTTTTGCTCTAACCTTTTCTCACTAAGGCCCACATGTGTTAAGTGTGTGTTATGTATTTTTAGCTATGGGAAATGCGGGGTAAAGAGTCACAGGCCCACCTGTGGCTTGAGGTGTGCTCTGGGTGTCAAAGGGCCCTGGATTTACGAGCCAAGCTTGCTTCCCCTCTTCTGCACAGCAGCATCCAAGGGCTGAGCTAGGGTGGGAAATAGGGAAAAAAACATGGTGGATTACCAGAGCCCCTGCTCATGGGGACTAATGGCTGTGCCAGCGTGTCAATGGGAAAGACTGAGGCTGGGGCTTAGTAGGGCTCTAGAAACATCAGGACCTGGAGTAGAGGGTCGTGCAAAGAGTTCTGACTGCAAAGTGTGAGAGGCAAGGGGGCAGAGAGGATTTCAGGTGACCCTGCTGGAAGACAGGAACAGATTTTGGAAAGCAAGAACTGCGCAGGACTCTGAGGTCACCCTTACTGCAGACAGATTTATTCCAAGTGGAAATATGTAGGGGAGCAAGTGGAGGACTGGATTTTGGACTAGATCAGAGCTTGGAAAGAAATGAAAAAGAATATTTTTGGAAAAAACCTGAAAGTTTGAGACCTAGAATACCTGATTCATTGCTGTGGGAAGGAGGAAAAGGAAGCAGAGACAAAATTGTAGCTCTCTCCTTGACCCTTACAAACAATGTTCCTGGAGGCCAAGAGGAATAGTCGAGAATATTTTGCACTGAATAGCCTCATACGCTTCCTTTGCTTTTATCTCTCCAAGAATTAAAAGGTAAAAGACCAAAGCAGCACAGAATTTCTCATGTTGGAAGGGACCCATTAGGATCAAGAATCATGGAATGGGTAAGGTTGGCAGGAACTGTCAGTGGAGTCATCTGGTCCAACCTCCCTGCTCAAGCAGGGTCATCCCAGAGCACATAGCACAGGATTCCACAACCTGTCTGGGCAAATCTGTGCCAGTGCACAGTCATCTGCAAAGTAACGAAGTTCTTCCTCTCGCTCAAGTGGAATTTCCCTGTGCATCAGTTTGTGCCTGTTGCCTCTTGCCCTATTGCTCAGCACCACCAAGCAGAGGCTCCGTTCTCTTGACACCCTCCCTTCAGATACTTGAATATATTGAGAAGATCTCCCTCCTAGCTATCTCAGCCTTTCCTCATAATTGAGGCTGCAGTCCCCTAATCATCTTCATAACCCTCAACTAGGTCTGCTCCAAGAGCTTCATATCTTTCTTATCTTGGGGAGCCCAGAATTGGACACAGTTCTCCACACACAGCCTCACCAGGGCAGGACAGAGTAGAGTAAAGGGGCAGGATCACCTCCCTCAACCTGCTGGCAATGCTGTTCCCAGTGCACCCTAGGACACGATTGGCCTTCTTGGCCACCAGAGCACACTGCTGGCTCATGGACAGCTTGTTGTTCACCAGGAACCCCAGGTCCTTCTCCTCAGAGCTGCTTTCCAGCAGATCAGCCCCCAGTCTGTGCTGGCACCTGGGGTTATTCCTCCCCGGTGCAGGACCCTGCATTTGCCTTTGTTGAATTTCAGACAGTTTTATCTGGCCATCTCTCCACCCTGTCAAGGCCCTTCTGAAGGGCTGCACTCTCGGGTATGACCACTGCTCCCAGCTTTGTGTCATCAGTGACCTGCTGAGGAGGCATCTGACTCTTTGTCCAACTGGGACAAAGTACTTGTGACAGGCCTCCAGCTAGACCCTGTGCAACTGAACACGACCCTCTGGGATCTGCCATTTATCCAGTTCTTAATCCACCTCACCATCCATTTATCCAGTCCACACTTCTGGACTTTGACAATACAGGTAACGTGGGAGACAGTGTCAAAACACAATCAAGTCCAACCCTTTGCTCCTCACAGGATTACCTGAAAACAAACAATATATCAAAATCATTTAATGCTTGCCTATAGAACTTCAGAAATTCCAGCAAGTATCTAGGCGATCATCGTGAACATACATAACTCTCAGCTTTCCAAGGTCTAAATGAGAAAAACAAAATTTGTAAAAAACTCTGACAGGTACAAGATTGAAACACACTTTGTTCTAAGTATTACAGCATGGCTGAAGACATCAAAGACTGCCATTCATTTTCAAGGCTAAAAGCTATGATATGATTTCAGCAGAAGTCTCTGGTTACTTTTGTGTTATGAAGTGCATCATAATTAAATTGTTTAAAAGTTAAATGCATGTGTGTTAAAAAATCCAACACAGTAGACAAAAACATCCTTTGAGGAAAACTGCAATATTATTAGAATGATATCTTTAGTGGAAATTACTCTCCAAAATTAGAGTCTTATTTAATTAGATGAAAAGTATTTAAAAAATAAAGTGAGACTATGAAACATATGTGCCAGTCACCTATAAAATAACTCTATTATTGTTGTTGTTGTTATTATTATTATTATTCAGGTAGGCTTGCATTTTCCAATTGGTGACATTTTAAATGTTACTTTTCTCTATGTTAATATCACAGTCAAACCAATACTCACAGGATGCACATCCTTCAGGAGAAGGCTTAGACCCTTCACAAGAGAAGTTAAAAATGAAGAGAAACTAATGCTGATGTTAAATTAAGGCTTCATCCACTGTGTTCAATTACTGAGTAAATATGCACTAGGTGTATGCGCTGAACACCGAAACAATGAATTGCCTCCTAAGGTGAGATGCTTCTGTGCTATTTCTCTTAGCATATTGTTGCTTGGTTTTGTATATTCCACTACCTCAAGCTCTTTTCAAAGTATGTTATAAAAAGCTCAAAAGATCTGGATAGCGTACAGAATCTTTTAATGAAGAAACAACTTTAAGGTCTTCCTGTGGATATTTCAGGAACTACTTTTGGAAAAGCCTTCTTAGATAAAATATGCTGAAGACACTATCCAAAATTGGAAAAAGATCAGTGGATGAAGAAATAGCTCTGTGTTGGCAGTTTTCAATATACCAGACAGAAAATTATAAACACCCCAATACAGTACTAAGGAAACTCCATGTGCCAAGTCATTATTCTGCACTCCAGCAAAACACAGTGCCTCACTAAAAAGGGGATTGTAGGTCTTAGATCCATATCATGATTAGATGAACCTTGCTCAGAGAACCTTTATATTTCTTTTGTGTCATTTGTAAATTGCTTTGTGGGAATTTGTACTTAGACACTTTAATTTCTCAGGTCATATAACCATTCTCCTATGGAAAGAAATCAAGCATGTATGAATCAAAGCTAAAACACTTGTTCTTACACTGTGAAGAAATTGTAATTTACTAACTACAGGTTACAGTGCTTTGGTTTTCAAGCTGTGGTACTTGCATTGTTTGCAATTCACAAAGACTGCTTTGTTAATCCTCAGAATGACACATGAAGCAAAATTAGAGCAGAGAGTTTGAGCTGAAGAAGGGAACCATTATAGTTCTGTCAGACTAGAGGAAAAAGGGTCAATTAAGCAGAAAAACCAAACCTTATTTCAGAATGTGGTGCTGAAAATAAACGAGAAGAGACAGTAGTGTATGTAAAATGTTTATTAAACGAATATTAGACATAATTTATTAGGTTAATGCTTATCATGAAATATATCATACTAATAGTTTGTTAAAACTAATGTTTAGTGGGACATTGTAACATTCTTAACCAATTGCAGTTTCCATGACTGATATAAAGAGACAGAAACCCTCACTGAAAACTTGGTCCTTGTTTCCTGGATTTTTGGGAGTCAAATGCCATATTGTCCTTTTAAACAGTGGTACGAGAGAGGAATGACACAGGATGAAACAGCTGACAGAAGAATGTATTCCAAATACATGAGCTTTTAGTTCAAATAAATAAGGAGAAGTATTGCTTCCTTTCCTCCCTTCCTCCTTCTTTCTTTCTTTCTTCCTTCCTTCCTTCCTTCCTTCCTTCCTTCCTTCCTTCCTTCCTTCCTTCCTTCCTTCCTTCCTTCCTTCCTTCCTTCCTTCCTTCCTTCCTTCCTTCCTTCCTTCCTTCCTTCCTTCCTTCCTTCCTTCCTTCCTTCCTTCCTTCCTTCCTTCCTTCCTTCCTTCCTTCCTTCCTTCCTTCCTTCCTTCCTTCCTTCCTTCCTTCCCTTTTTTCCTTTCTTTGTCTCTTTCTCTCTCTCTTTCTCTCACTTTCTCACTTTCTCTCTCTCTCTCTTTGTTTGTCTCGCTCTCTCTCTCTCATTCTCTCTTTCTCTCTTTCTTTCTTTCTTTCTTTCTTTCTTTCTTTCTTTCTTTCTTTCTTTCTTTCTTTCTTTCTTTCTCTCTTTCTCTCTTTCTCTCTTTCTGTCAAGGACAGAATTAATAGGAAGGAAGGAAAAAACCCAATATGTAAGTAAACAGGGAATGAAAAGATAAAGACAGTATGAAAAATTAGGGGCTGTCTCTGTAGCTGTTGCTTACCATTTAGTTAAAAAAAAAAAATAGGTGGCCTCAAGATAGAAGCCATATGGATTTAATCTGAAGACATTGAAATGTTCCAAGCTCTTCTGCAAAAATGTGATCTGATTCTCCTGACTTCTGTCTTCCTAAAAGCTATGTTGGTGCAGACCTATGTTGTTAGAACAGCTGAGTCAGTATGAAACTTTTACAGAGAGAATAAGGCTTGCTTTCCATTCTTATACAAGAACAAAATAAGCAATTTTATTATGCCAGATCTCATTCCTGATACAACACACCAGATTTTGCTGCCTTGTCGCACATGTAAATCTATACAGCTGTCGGCAAACTTATTTAGTGAATGAATTCAACACAATGTTTTCCGTTCTGTTTTCAGTTACCTTACAGAAAAAAAGTATCCTTCTGAATTGCACGAGTAACTGTTAATTCATTTTCCTTATTCTACTCTTGAGATAACTTGTTAAATTAATCCTGTCTTCATTTATTTTATGGTGTCTTCATGTTTAAATGCTGACTTTGTGAACATCTGTTTCAGTCACTGTTGCAAAGCCATTACTTTTATGAGCCTTATGTATTTTAGATAGATTTACTGTTGACCTTTGTTAAGAAATTGAATGTTTTTGTTGTTACTAACATTTCCATAATTGATATTGTTGATATTGTTAGTGCCACCAGGGTACTTCCTTTAAATGAAATAGTATGTCTTGGTTGATAATCTCACTTAACTATACTAAATCAGATAATTGTTGTTTAATTTTTCTTGGCTTTGAAACAAAAACTATCTTTAACCTCTTCAGTACTAGGCAACTATAAATTGCCACTGATTTCAAATACACCACTGGTGTAGTTTTTGAGTTTCTTTTCTTGTTTCCTATTCCTCATTTTCACTTGCCAACAAATAATAAAAATCAGATAATAGTGCTGCTTTAAGTCACTGCTATGTGACTGCTGAGAAATCCAACATAGTCTAAGATGAATGAGGAAGTATTTTTTAATCTATTGAAAAAAATGCATTTTGGTACAGAAAAGCAGCATGAATTGATTTGATTTCCAGAGAAATTGCCTGAATTAGAGGGGGTGTCTACTAAAAGTGTTTGCTCCATGGCGTATACGGCCCGGCATATTGACTGTGGAAACTTTAGTTTTCTCTAAAGCACAAACAATTCTCAGTATCATGCATCAGCCCTTTTGTTGTAAACTCAGATATAAGTGCACAGTTTCAGAGAAACAGTATGCCACTTAAAATTTTCACATTGAGGCTGAGTTCAACCCAGTCATCCTTAAACAAAGCATAAACTAAATGTCCAGTGAAAGTGGTGAATATTTTAAAGCTCTCGATTTATTGAGCGTGTGGGATGGATTCTCTTTGCCTCCCACAGCAGGCAATCCTAGCTTAACATATGGGCTAGTGTATCCATTTGGTGGCCAGTGGAGACTGCTCGATTTAAATCATATCACATGATATGGAGGAAATCCCAGCCTGGTAAATGATAGGATGCCGTTTATCCAACTGCCTCTTCCTTCCTGTTTCTTTCAGTAAATCCATGGGCAGAATCACATCACAGTGATGAGATGAATGAGCAAGAGAGCTCATGTTACACTTTCCTATTGTTAGAGTTATTTAATAATTCTTACTATAAAATCATGTTGATTATATCATCCAATTCGAGACTGAAGTTCTACTTTGCTATTAACCACCTCAATACGAGTTTTTTGGCAAGTTTAGACAAAATGTTTTGGGTGGTTCTGAGAAAATATTTTGCTTATATCAAAAATTATTATTTTAGGGAACTCTAAAACACCAATACTTTGAGCGAGCTCCTTGAAATATAGCAGGTGGAATTGTCTGCACTGAAAACACACTTTCTAGCATCTGCAGAGATATTTATGCAACATATCTAGTCAACATATAAGCCTTTGAATCCTTTGAAAAACTGATATATGTGCACTGAGATTTTTTAACATATCAGAAGCTGAGATTCCCAGAACCCACAGATCCTTGAGGCATTTACCGTTTATTCAAGACGCTCAAAGCTCTTATAGCTCAATGTCCTAGGACTGAGAAACTGAGTCAAGGAAAGTAGAGATGGAGACTTAATGGAGAACTTTGGAAACACAGTCAGTGCTGCTAGCTGGCCAGGACAGAGCAGAAGGGACCTCAGCAATAGACATAAGAGTTTTTTGGCAAAAACTGCAAAACAGTAGAGATTGTTTCGAAGAAAAGACTGGAGTACAACAGTGGGTATGATGGCCTGCAACAAGGAGGAGCATCAACAGGATTTGAGAGTAACTAGGCCATGAAGAAGAACGTAACAACGACAGTTAAGTGGTAGAACTGAAAAAAAAACAAGCTGGAATGGTTGTGACAGGACTCAAAAAGCCAGAAGGAATGATGCCTGCTCTCATTCCCTGAAGTCCACATCAGATCCAAGATACCCTTACTGCCAGCAAGTGCAGCAGGTGTTATGGCTATTGCTGCCCCTTGGCTCCAGTGATACAGGTCCAGGAAGGCAATGCTTTTCATGTCTCATTTTGACACCATGTGATTTTTAGAGACGGAAAGGACAGAGGAGTCAATGCTTTAAAATGCTTTTTAAAATTTCAGAATATTTCATATAAAGTACTCACTGAAAGAATGATTAGTGGGATTATGAGCACGCAGAAGTAAAGAAATATCAATATTATGAGTATTTTCAATTTAGGTCATTCAAGCATAGTTATTGAATAACCCTACATTTATTCTCACCTCATTCTCCTTCAGTATAAAGAGAAGGCTTGATTTGGGCATGTCACTCCAGTCGCCAAGTAACAGAAAGGATGCTGATGGGATCTCTCTCTCATCTGTTGCTGGAGTTTGGGGGTGCCACTGAATAGAGCTAGTGGAAGGGCTAGTGGAAGACTAAAGACAGCCTAGCTCTGAAAGCAGTGCTGTCTCAGCATTTACATTTCCAAGATGTCCTGTTACTGCTGCAGCATCTTTGCTGTTTCAGACAAGTTATAAACCAAAGTTTTCATAGGCAGACACTAATTGTGCATTTCCATTTTATGGGTGGCATTTTAAGACTATATTGAATAATCCGCAAAGTGCTGAGCATTCACAGCTGGAAGTGAGGTCAGTGATCCAATCCTCTCAATCTATTAAATGATAGAAAATGCTAATTATGCTGAAAAAGCCAGCAATATAGTTTTAAATTAGATACCTAAAATGAGTGTACATTTAATAACAAGATTCCCATTCATCAGCTGGACATCTTAGAGTAGGATTGATAATATTTTTGAATGAGGAAGTCAGAAATGAAGCCTGGACACCTACAACCATTAGGCTGTTTTGCAATAATTGGCATATAGGTCATTTACCTCATGGCATAGAAATTTTTGCTCTGACTATTTCAAAAGTTAAGTTTGCAATAACAAAAAAAGAAGAGAATCATGGCCAGTGATGCCAAAAATGAAGTATGAAGGGCTTTTGTCTCTAAAGCCAAAAATTGTCTAATTATATGGAATAGGTTTCTCAACTGCCTTAAGTTACACTAAAGATGGGTAAAGCCACAATTATTACTTTGCTGATTGTCAGTATTTTAAATAAGCGGTTGCTGCATTTGCCACGATGAATGTGAATGTGCAGGTATAGGTAGAGAAGTGTCAGGCCTATCTCTGTAGTAAAACCAAGATTCCTTCCTTTTTACAAAATGTTTTGAAAATTTTTGATTCTCTGGGCTGAAGTCTAAGAAATGCTGAACAGCCTCTGCTGTAGAATAGCATGTAATTCCAGCCTAAAACCCACACTGGGTCCTTAAAATTAAATACATGCCATAGAAGCAATTTCTCTCATTTCTAGAAATTGCAGGATAATTTATTTTTGGAACATATAGACTAAATGAAAACCACCGTGCCACCAAGTGTTTTTTGCAGACAAGCAAAGCACTGGAAATGTGGCAGAGCTCTACCAGAATGGAGCACTTTGCTGCATCTAAATGTGTTGGAACATTCTGAAGTATTCTGCCAATTAATTCTGCCTGCAAGCAGGATTTCTTTGTAGCTACCTACAAATGTCTTTTCTTCAATTAGTTGTTCTGTTTCTTTGTTAGAAAAAGACAACAAAGTTTTTATATCATATACATCAATCTGAAATATCTAGTCAACATATAAGCCTTTGAAAAATTGATAGAGAGATTTTTTTCCATATCAGAAAATTTCCGAAACCTACAGATGCTTTAGTTTTATAGAGTCAAAACACATTAGTGTCAGAATGAGTTGCTTTATACTTTTGACTAATGCTGAGCTGCATACCTGCAATAAAGATAACACTAGAGAAAACACTAGCAGGCATTCTCATGTGCAGTGCTTGCCGTGCCCAGATGGCCCATCTGACCAACACATCAACATAACTGTAAGAAATTAAACTAGACCTAGTACAATATCGCCCTTATAAGATACCCACCAAAAAAAAAAAAAAAGAAAAGAGATAATAGCCATCTGTCTTCAATAGTTTCAGTAGATTGAGTGTTCAATACCTGAATCAAATGCCTGCACAAAGCTCTACACAGGCCAGCCCTACCTGATCACTCTAGAAATCATCATCAGCATGCCTGAACAACCACGGTTTTTCAGTGATAACTTCATTATGGATTTCAGTGGGGCACAGTAATTTTCATATAGTGATTTGTCTGTAAATACTCATGGTAAGGCTTTTCAACAAATTGGCTGATTTACAGAAAGCTCTTTCAAGCTTTAAGGATTAAACTTGCTGCAGCTCTTGAATAACCAAAGGTACAATTCGTCGTTATTTTTTTTCCCCTTGAACTTTGGAAATAGTAGACCATAGCCCAGCAGAGACATTTTCCCTGCGAAGTACTTAAGTGTGTTTCTGAAATTCAATAGTCATTTTCCTGGACTCATTATGCTATTGCCTGTAGTTAAATATCCGGCATAGCTGTAGGAAAAAGAAAGTCTCCCACAGTGGAGAAAAAATACCTATGAAGCCTTAATACAGTTGCTTCCAGAGATGATAGAAACATAAACACAATGTAGAAGAAAGTATGGTTATATTCTGGTATATTTACAACCCCACTTACAAGAGGAGAGGAAATTATACCTTAGGGACCAGAATATATTTCTACAGCTCTGCTCATATATTTATTTTGATCCAAGATCCAGTTTCTTCTCTTGGTGCTTCTGACTCCAAATACATGAACGCTCCAAGATATATTTACAGTTTATTCCATTTCAATCAGATCCATTTTAATGGATTTTAATGGCCTGCTGGGGAGGGAATGGGCCCAAATGTGTTGGCCATCTGAGCCAAAACTGAAAGGAAGTTTGGTATGGGCTTATTATTACTGCAAACAAAATAGTATTTAAAAAATAACAAATTATTGTATTAAGTTTGCATGGCCAGGTTTCTGTAGCAGGTGACTGCAGGGATAGCTTCTGTGAGAAGCTTCTGCCAGAAGCTTCCTCTGTGTCCAGCAGAGCCGACACCAGCTGGCTCCATGATGGATGTGCTGCTGGCCAGGACTGGACCAATCAGAAATGGTGGTAATGCCTCTGTGATAACAAATTTAATAAGAAGAAGTTATTGGGCGGTTGTAATTGTGGCCAGAGAAGAGCAGGTGAGAGTATATGTGAGAGGAACAACTCTGCAGACACCAAGTGCAGAAGGAAGGACAGGAGATGCTTCAGGGATGAGCCAGAGCTGAGATTCCCCTGCAGCCCGTGGTGCAGCCCATGGTGAAGCAGCTGTGCCCCTGCAGCCCATGGAGGATCACAGGGATGCAGAGATCCACCTGCAGCCCGTGGAGGAGCCCCACACCAGAGCAGGTGGATGCCTGAGAGGAGGCTGTGACCCCGTGGGATGCCTGTGCTGGAGCAGGCTCCTGGCAGGGACCTGCAGACCTGAGGAGAGAGGAGCCCATGCTGAAGAAGGTTTCCTGGAAGGACTGGATCCCATGGACCCACGTTGGAGCAGTTTGTGGAGGACTGTTTCCCATGGGATGGACTCGCACTGGAGAAGTTCATGGAGAGCTATCTCTTGTAGGAGTGACCCCATACTGGAGAAGGGGAAGGACTCCTCTCTCTGAGCAGTGGGAAAAACTTTTGATGAACCGACCATAGCCCCCATTCCTTGCCTCCCTGCACCACTGGCGGAAGGAGGGGTGGGGAAAGGTGTTTTTACGGTCTGTTTTCACTTCTCAATATCCTGCTTTGATTTTGTTAGTAATAAATTCAATTAATATTTCTAATTCCAGCCTGTTTTGACCATGACAGTATTTGGTGAGTGATCTCCCTCTGCCCTTATCTCAACACATGAAGCCTTGATTATATTTTCTCTCCCCATTCAGTTGCAGAGGGGAGGGATAGAGCAGCTTTGGTGGATGTCTGGCATCCAGCCAGGGTCAACTCATTACAATTACTTTTTTCATTTATTATTATCAGAGAAATAAGTTACAGTATTTGAAAAAACACTCAGGTGAATGAAGATTTGCTACTACAAAAAGTAAATATATCACTATTTACTCCTTCCTTACTGCAGGAAGGATCCCAGCAGTATATTTTCTAGTGTTTTATCCTAACTAGTTTTAAAAATCTTGTGATAAATGGCTGAAGCTCCAATGGACAGCGTAATAATATTTTATGGCTGAACTATATCTCATTGTCTGCATAAAAAATAATAAAAATCCCTTTTCCTCTGTTTTGAATGTCATCATCTTATTCCTCATTATGGATTTAGTCCATCTTGGTGTTTTCATCTAGTATTTATCATCATATGTGAAAATATAGGCTATTCTTATATCTTATTCTGGTCATTGTTTATCCAACTTCAGAAAATTAGATTAAGATTTTCAAATACTGCAGGAGGTTTATGTACAGAAGTGCTACTAAAAATCCTCTCAAATACTTTTTTAAAGTCCATTGTACTGCTTTGAGAATTTCAGTCTTGCTTATGAATTTCTGTGGCTTCATCAGCTTTCTTATACTTCTCTGGGTTCTTTATAAGGTCCTAATACATACAATGCTCATACAAGGCTTTTCAGTTCTATTTCCACAATTTCTACTGTTTTAACTTACTTTCCACACCAAGCTTCATGACACCTTATATTTCATTTTCATAAATGTGAAGTTTGCTGCTGAATGGTTTACTCGACCGATCAAGCCAACCCTGTAACCTCCTTCCCCCATGATGGTTTTCAAACCTGATTAAAATTGCAACCAGGCCTTCACATAGTGTCTAAATTACTGCTATGGTGGACTAAGTTGCACTTTATGACAATTTGATGCTAGAAAGACAAGATGAATATTTCATCATTTCATCTTTTGTTTTTATTACCTTCTCAATAAGGTGATGCAAGAATAAAAGTGCAGCCCAAATTGTATGTATTAGTGCAAAATGCATATATTTTTCTGACACCAGCAATCATCTGTTTAATGATTAAAGACACATTTAACAAAACCACAAAGAAAAAGCATGTTAGACTACGTTCTTGACTTCCTGATTCAGTACGTTAAAAATGCTATGTTAGATGCTCGGTTGAGGCTTGCGAAAAGTCAACAGGCTACCATACAACATCCAGAATGATACAAATGTATAAACTATGCAGTTTTAGAAAGTTCTGTTCCATAATCCTGCTTTACCCTTTGAAAGTAAAAGGATAAGAGCAGCGTTAACAGAAAAAACATTATGTCTGCGTAATGGAGAATTTACATCTAACATCAGGTATTTTCAAGCAGTTCTAGCATAGTAGAATGTAATGAGAAATAACATACATCAAGATGCAAAAGCCTTTTTAAAACCAGTGGAAAAACGGTTTCTAATTGCATTTATATGATGTACAAGATGCCATGAATGGGGCTCATAGGAAGAGAGCGCTGTCCTAACATTTTCCAAAATAGTCCACACTGAGTTTTTAATACCAGATGAAGTAGAAGTAGGTGGGAGAAACAATCTTGGCTTCATTACCTGCTGATGACATACAAGTCCAGAGGACAGAGAACTTGCTAAGTTTTTACAAAGCGAAGTAACTTCATCCTCTGCCACAGTAGGTAGTGAAGGGAAAGTGTCATCACCAATGATACTATCTCAGAATTACAGAAAAAGAGGAACATTTGTAATTTTCATGATAGCTCATGGAAAGACTCAGTACTGAAAGACATTAAGGAGTGGTAAATACTAAAAGAACTTTCTTTCATTTTGTGCCTGTAACAAAAACTATCTACATTTTTCAGGTTTCAGGTTTTCAGGTCACATTCTAAGGGAAGTGGACTGTACAGAAGTTGAAATAATATATCTTTTCCTGACAAAAACAACATGGAAATCACACACAGAATGTGTGATTTCTCAATATTAAGTGCCCTAGGTTTAATCTTTTTATGTTGAAATGCGTAATAAGCTCCTCCCAGCACGTCCAATAAATAAATTCCTAAATCTCACCCCAATTTCTACTGCATCAGAAGTATTGTGAGAAGCTGGTTTTGATAACCATGCTGATAAAGCAACAGTTGGTCATAAAGAACCCGTATCAGTAAGTTAGATTAACACTGAACTACTGGAAATACATCTGTAGTTCAGAAAAACTCAATTTCTCATTTAAAAACCTGCAAATATTTCAAACCTGCAGGGGTAGAGGGAGAACTAAAGACAGAGATTTCTCTTTTTTGTTTTTACACAAAGTAAAGTATAAGATCATATAATCAATTATTCTCATCTACTTGAACAGGATCCCATGGATGTGCATTAGAATTTAAAGAGGGCAGAGAAGCAGCATACTTAGAAAGATCACCCCCATAGCATTAAACGTTCTAACCAAAGAGCATAAGGGTAAGTGAGAAAAATCCGCTAGAAAGTGTTCTGAATGAGTGATGATAGAGAGGTCAGAAAGACTGCAAGAATATCAGGCATAAAGGTTGACCCTTCATGCCCTAAGTGTTGGCAGTTGATTAAAAGGCTTCCAGGAGTATATTTTGTTAAATATTAGTGAATTATAAACAATTATAGCTAATAAATGTCCAATTTAAGAAAGCCAGAATGTGTGAGATGTGGTAAATATTTTCTAAAATACATTGTATCCCTGAAAGAAAATCAACTGCGCCTTCAGCACTATGATATTTAGTTTAAAAGTGCTTTAGGATATCTCAAGACTTCCTTGAAATGAAAATCCTCCACACTAACTTCAAGGAGCTGGAGACAGACCAGTTATTAACCATGCAACCCTCTTCACCTGGAAGAAGCCAGAACCATCAGGCAGGGATACAGAACAATTCCTTTCATCCTAAAAAAGGTGAAGAAAAATTAAAAGAAAGTCATCACTCCACTACCACCAGGCAGGTGTAGGAACTTGGCAGCAGTGATACAGGATTTTCTGAAGAGGCAGGGCACTTACCAAATTTTGCAGACTAGTTCTGTGGTTAGCATGTCCTGCAACTTGTCCTCTAGGATGAGAGAGATGGAGGGAAAAATAGCCTTAAGTACCCTTTCTCTCCATAAAGAAGCAAATGATCAGGAAGCAGAGAAGACCAGACTTCCAAGGAGGCTTTCCTTTTACATTTAGTAGCATGCTGAACCCAGCCCCTCTGTAATCAGTAGGGGCTATAGACAACCCAGCCACTTAACAAATCTATAGACACTTATCATTCCTCACCGACCAGCAAGGAGCTCCACAGCATGCAGGTTTCTACCCAAAGCATTCAGCTTGAAGAGGGATGGGGATAAGACCAGGCTCACTAAAGATGAGCCATGGGGTGGGATGCCAGGGTTAGGAGTAAAAACAGCAGCCCAGCTGAAGTGCATCTACACCAATGTACACAGTACGGGTAACAAACAGGAGCAGCTGAAGGCCATTGTGCAGCAGGAAAGCAATGACAGAAATGTGGTGGGATGACCAGAGTGCTGCACTGGATAGCTACAAGTTCTTCAGAAGGGACAGGCAAGGAAGGAGAGGTGGTGGGGTGGCTCTGTACATTAGGAAGTGTTCTGACTGTACAGAGCTCAAGGATAGTGATGAGAAGGTTGAGTGCCTATGGGTGACAAGCAGGGGGAAGGCCAAAAAGGCAGATATCCTGGCAGGAGCCTGTTATAGACCACCCAAACAGGTTGAGGAGGTGGATGAGCTATTCTACGATCAGTTGGGTGATGTTTCATGATTGTCAGTCCTTGTTTAACCGGCCAAATGTCTGCTGGAAACTCATCACCAGAGAGAAGGCAGTCTAGGAGGTTCCTGGAGAGCAACACGACCTCTGCCCTGAACTTCTCGAGTACAGACTTCAGCCTATTCAGGACACTGGCTGACAGAGAGCTTTCGGAAGCAGCCTCTAAAAACGAAGCAGGCCAAGAAGGCGGGACATACTATAAGAAAGAAATCTTGACATTTCAGGGGCAAGCTATTCCTATGTGCCAACAGACAGCAGGGAAGAAGACTGGCCTGGCTGAGCAGAGGGCTTTCACAGGAACTCAGGGAAAAAAAGAGACTATATAACCTCTGGAAAAAAGGGCAGGTAACTCAGGAAGTGTATAAGTATTATAAGTGTATAATATTTCATGTAGAAATAAAACTAGAAAGGCAAAAATTTCGCTGAGACTTAATCCGGTCACTATCAGTTACACTAGTTTTTTAAAATATATTAATTTAAAAAAAGAGGGCCAAGGTAAACCTCCATTTTTTATTGGACAAAGAGGGAAGTATAGTCACCAAAGATGAGGGAAAGGCTCAGATACTTATTGCCACCTTTGCCTCATTCTTCAACAGTAAAGCTAGTTATCCTCAGAGCAACTGGCCCCCTGAGCTGGTAGGCAGGGATGGGGAGCAGAACAGACCCCCTGTAATCCATAAGGAAGTAATTAGTGACTGCTGTGCCACTTAGATGTTCACAATTCTATGGGGCCAGACAAGATTCATCCTAGGGTGATGAGGGAGCTGGTGGAAGAGCTCACTCAGCTGCTCTTCGTCATTTATCATCAGTCCTGGCAAACTGGAAAGGTCCCAGATGAGTGGAAGTTGTCCAGTGTGATGCCCATCCACAAGAAGGGCCAGAAGGAAGCTCCAGGGAACTACAGGCCTGACAGCAAGGTCAGCCTGACCTTGACGCCTGACAAGGTTATGGAGCAGATCATCTTAAGTGCTATCACACAGCACATACCGGACACGCAGGGGGTCAGGCCCAGTCAGCAGGGGTTTAGGAAAGGCAGGTCCTGCCTGGCCAACCTGATCTCCTTCTTTGTTTTGGTGACTGGCTCAAGGGGTGAGGGAAGGCTGCAGATGCGTCTACCTGAACTTCAGTAAAGCCATCGATACCATCTCTCATGGCATTCTCCTGGAAAAGCTGGTAGCCCATGGCTTGGACACATGCACCCTTTGCTGGGTTAAGAACTGGCCGGGCAGCCAGGCCCAGAGACCAGTAATGAATGGTGCTGCATCCAGTTGTCATTGAGTCACTAGGGGTGACCACCAGGGATCAGCGTTGGGCCCAGTCCTATTCAGTATCTTTATTTATGGGCAGGATGAGGGTATCGAGTATGCCCTCAGTAAATTTCTGGATGACACCAGACTGGATGGGAGTGTTGATCTCCTGGAGGATTGGAAGATTTTGGAGAGGGGCCTGGACAGGCTGGATTGAGGTGCCAAGACCAGTGGTATAAGGTTCAACAAGGTGAAGTGCCAGTGCGTTTTAGTCACAACAACCCCAGGCAGTGCTACAGGCTGGGGGCAGAGTGGCTGAAAAGCTGCCTAGTGGAAAAGGACGTGGGAGTGCTAGTCAACAGCCAGCTGAACATGAGCCAGCTGTGCCCAAGTGGCCAAGAAGGCCAGTGGCATCCTGGGTTGTATCAGCAATATATCAGGCCTTTGACACTGTCTCCCACAGCATACTTCTGGAAAAGCTGGCAGCCCATAGCTTGGACAGGAGCACTCTTTGCTGGGTTAGAAACTGGTTGGATGGCCGGGCCCAGAGAGTGGTGGTGAATGGTGCTGCATCCAGTTGGCAGCCAGTCACCAGTGGTGTCCCTCAGGGATCTGTGCTGGGAGCAGTTCTGTTTAATATTTTTATTGATTACATGGATGAGGGTGTTCAGTCTTTCATTAGTAAATTTGAAAGGTGACACTGAACTGGGAGCGTGTTGGAAGGTAGGAGGGCTCTGCAGAGAGACCTGGAATGGTTAGATAGATGGGCAGAGTCCAATAAGATGAAGTTCAATAAGTCCAAGTACCGAGTCCTGCATTTTGGCAACAATAACCCCCTGCAACCTTATAGGTTGGGGACGGTTTGCCTGGACAGTACCCAGGCAGAAAGGGACCCGAGGGTACTGCTCAACAGATGACTGAACATGAGCCAGCAGTGCGCCTTGGCGGCCAAGAGGGCCAATGGCATCCTGGCCTGTATTAAAAACAATGTGGCCAGCAGGACCAGGGAAGTCATTCTTCCCCTGTACTCGGCACTGGTGAGGCCGCACCTTGAGTGCTGTGTCCAGCTCTGGGCCCCTCAGTTCAGGAAGGACGTTGAGATGCTTGAATGCGTCCAGAGGAGGGCAACCAGGCTGGTGAGGGGCTTGGAACACAAGCCCTATNGCCCCTCACTGCAGGACAGACATTGAGGAGCTGGAGTGCATCCAGAAAAGGATGACAAGGCTGGCAAAGGGTTTGGAGCACAAGTCCTGTGAGGAATGGCTGAGGGAGTTGTTGTTGTTTAGCCTGGAAAAAAAGAGGCTCGGGGAGATCTTATTGCTCTCTACAATTACTAAAAGGAAGTTTTAACCAGGTGGGGTTTGGCCTCTTCTCCCAGACATCCAGCAACAGGATAAGAGGACATAGTCTTAAACTGTGCCAGGAGAGGTTTAGGTTGGACACTGGGAGAAATTTCTTCACAGAAAGGGTGATTAGATATTGGAATGGCCTGCTCGAGGAGGCAGTGGGGTCACATTCCCTGGAGGTGTTTAAGGAAAGACTGGATGTGGCACTCGGTGGCATGGTCTAATTGACAAGGTGGTGTTTGGTCAAAGGTTGGACTTGATGATCTTAGAGGTCTTTTCCAACCTAATTGATTCTCCAATTCTGTGAACATCTAAACTTAAGCAAGAGCTCATCCAGACCCATGGCTCCTTTTCACTCTTCACTAGTCTTTTACTGGTAACAGTCTGTTGAGGATTAGCATGCTTTTTATCCTAAATATTTCCCATCCTGGCTCATTCTCTGTAAGGAGGTCAACATAATGGTCTCTGAACAGGTTTCCTTTAAGGATATTCACTCAAGATTAAGGACTTCTTCACCCTCATCTTTCTCATTGACTCTATTAAGATGTATGAAATGGAAGGAATCAAAAGAACAATCTGGGAGAGAAAAGTCCATGTATTGTACTCCCTTTGGAACATATTTGGTTTAAAAAAACCTTACCCTATTCTGAAAAAATACTTTCGAAAACTGTTTGAGATGTTCTCTTCACTAGTCACATCAGTGCCAGTAACAGGTAAATAAATGCTAACCCTTTTCCTGGCATGCCTCTCCCTCAACCATGACAAAGCATGCCAGCTGATGTACAAGAGTAAAGGGTCCATCCTTTCACAATAGCAACATGTGTTAAACATAATCGTATTGAATAGAAAAATATCCAACAAACCCAAGCCCTAAAACAAAATCAAAGGAGTTCTAAAATACTTCATAGTATTTAATGGAACTACTAAGGAGGCATCAAGAAAAGACAGAGCAGGAATTTGCTCTCTGTGATACTAAACAATCTGTTTTTATTATTTTAACTCATTCTTCTTCCTTGATGTCATGGTAGTGTTGTTCAGCAGCAACTGAGATAAAAGAGTAGTCTCTGGGAACTGATTTCTTCGAGCTGAGCCATGCAGAGCTAGTACTCAGACCCTTCCTCCAACTGCAGTACACCTTTTCTGAGACCGGCTTCCAACAAGAGCAGAACTACAGATTTTCTGACTTCAACTTACACATAAAAAAAAAAAAAAAGAAAAGAAAATGCCTCTCTCAGAGTTTTATTTTTCTAGAGCTGAGTGAGCATTTAAAGACAAAGTACCTGCCCTTGGTCCAAAGATCTCTTTAATACAGACAAATATAATTAGTCTTTAAGACAAGTTAAACTCAGAGAAGCGTAACTCAGACTTATAAAAGGTCTGTAATCATCTAAAAAGAAATACAACATGATCATGTTGAAGTTATCTGCACCTCATGCGAATAAAAAGAACTATCAAGAGCTTAAAGCCTTAAGCTAGGATTCACTATACAGCTGCTCAGCTGCCAATGCTGTCAAAGGCTTCCAGTGCAACTTTATACAAGCTGTTTCCTCTAAGTATTAGCTGCCATTTTCCTTTTTGAAGAAGAAACTGTTTTTCTTCTCATCAGTCATCTGTCACATCTATTTAGATTTTAGAGTGCTGAGAACAGGGACTCTGTATATAGAGTAGGACAGTGATTTTTGGAGTCTTTTGTCAATACTGTGATAGATAAATACTTAGTCCATACGTACTAGCTTAAACTGATTTAGTGATTTTTTTTTTTGTTAGACATCTCATGGAGTTTGCAGTTTTACACTCTGACAGTGTCTACAGACTAGGCACGTGCATACACATGTGTGCTTTCTCTATTAAGGTTGAAGAAACAGTGAAAAGAGGAGAAATGACAGTATTACAGTGATCTCAACAGTTGCCCATGTATCCATTTGCTTTACAGTGTCAAAAAGACTTCTAGAGCCCAGCAGTGTTATTTACTACTAAAACATTGCTGGGTTTAAATTCAATTTAAAATAAAGAATAGACCTTTTGAAATAAAAGCAATGAGAGAAAAAGAGAAGAAACAGACTTCCCATGCTTGAATTACCTCAGATCTCCTCTGGGATGTGGAAAGCAAGATGGGAAGTGTCAAGAAAGGACAGAAGTAGCATCATTTCTTCCTGTATCAAGTAGGACATAACAAGAAAGGTATGTGATGCAGAAGAAGGAGGGCTGTTGCCAGATGCGTGACCTCCTGCCATCATCTACTCCTACAAGACAGCTGAATTTTTCTATGGTAGCTCTGCATTTAGTGTTGCTTTACCATCAAGCTGGTGGCGGCTCTGGAGTGGGTCTGCTTCTGTGGGTTTATCACTCTCCAGCTTACCTGTTGACAAGAAATTCTCTTCTGGGCTGTTGAAGTCCTATTGACAGAAACACCATTCATAAGAACTTTTTTTCCATAAAAAGTTGCAGTTTTGAGAAACTGGTATTTTCTGCTAAGACAAAGAATCAAGCAAAAAGTTTTTGTCAAAAGAAATTCCCATGTAGCTCCTTTCCCTATGCAGACCACAGCCTTACCCAATGTACAGAGAAGAGCCTGCAGAGTAAGCTGTTATTCACTATTGCGCTTTATCTTCATTCCGCAGAGTGCAGTCCAAACCTTTGTTTATTTTCCACTACTCAAACTTTCTTCTAAAGCCAGACTCATTAATTTCTGCATGTGCTTTTTATATAGCTCATGAAAGTGCTTGACAGACAGGAATTATTTTTCCAGGATTGCGCTGACAGAGAGTTGAGACAGAGGGATTAAAGTCCAAAGTGCCATTTTTGTTGAGTGCTTGACCTGAAACCTCAAAAACTGGATCTCCTAGGCTATGCACTGTTGCATAGGGCTTTTCGTATTCGCAGCTCCCTCCCTCCTGATTGCAGACAGGCAGTCAGCAGTCAGGACTCTCCAGTCCCTCAGAATTCCACTTGGGCACCCAGCTAACATGGAGCACAGTTAGGGACCATCCATGGAATGTACTGAGCCTGGATGAGGGATGAAGTGGTGGTCAGCAGGAGAGAGGACTGGTTACCCTGGATGGCCTGAAGGTTCTGCAGCCTCCTTCCCACTACTGTACTGATTTTTTCACAGGACACAGCCCAGATGCAACGGCGTGTGAAATCTTGTGTGATCCCCCAGCCAGGGGACTTCTAAACACCACATCTACTGTATTTCCATCTAATTTCTCCTGGTCTTTGGTGATATGAAGTTGTTTAAGGATGTTGCAATTTGACTAACCTTGCGTTTTTCTTTTCATTAAAATGGTGCAAAATACTGCTGTGTCATGTAGACTGTATATTTTGCTGAACTCAAAAATTTTTGCCTGTAACCTCTAAAAATTTTCAGTGAAGCAGCCACAAGAATCACAATTTTTGCCATATACAAAACCAGTATGTTTTGTTCTTTGGGCTTTTTTCTCCTCTAAAGCAGAAAACTCATTTTTCCTAGAAATTTCTGAAAACAAAATTATTTTACATAAGTCTATGTAATATATTGAGAAAAAATGCACCAAAGTAGACAAAGTTCAGTAAAGCTTTAAACCAATGTAGATAAGGTGTTAAAATATGACATACCAGAGAATGATTTGTTCTGGCTATAACAAATAGAACTCGAGAGCAGAGGGACTTGGGACAGAAGGGAAAAGGACTGTCACCAAACTGTCTTTGACTTCTTACTTCAAACCCTTTTGTTAACACTTACTAAGCAGCAGCACTCCGATGCATGCTACTGTTGTGTTGTGCTTAGAGTGGCACTAGCTAATCGTAATTACACAGTATCATATTCCCCACTTCTCTCACCTTGTCAAAGCTCTGAATGCAGAGAGCATGCCCTTTTCCAGCCACAGAGAACCTCAGAATCTCATCCTCCTACTGCTTTTTGTATTTAGCACCACGGTCAGCTTACAGCTCTCCTCTCTGCTCTTGTTGCACCTTTCCATATCAAAGCCATCTTTCAGTTCCAGAGGGATGGATGAGTAGGTAGAAGACATATTGCTGTCTCTGTACCCAGTAATACTGTCTCCCTCAATTGTTTTTACTGTTTTGTTTATCTATCTGCCACACAATAGTTGTATGTGTTGCAAGATATTAAACTTATCTCTCTTATAGATAAGAATAACACAGATGTTAAGACCCTCTCAACTGCATTTATAATGTTGAATAGTTTCTCCTTTTGAGACACTGGTAACCTTTTCTGCTTCCTGTTAGCAATTTCTTGTTTCTCCTCCCCCACCTCCCTTAGCCTTTAAATGGAAACACAAGTCTGCCATTTAATAAAACCCCAATAATGATCCTGCTTTAAAGGACAAGGGCTAATCACTTACTGCTTAACATTCCAGACACATGACAGTGGAGGAGACTAAATCAGTTAAACAGCAAGATGCAGCACAACTAATTTTCATGTAAAAGGGGGTGATTGCCTTCTTTTTTTTTTAACCATTGTGATTTTTTTAAGCTGTTAAAGCCCAAACATTCTCGTCTACCGGTTTATGAATTATTAATAAAAAAAGAGAGAAAAGAGGCTTTCTTTTTCTAAATATCATCTGCTAAGCCACCACAGACTGAAGTGCCTCACACTGATTCCTGATTTACATAGTCCCAGTTGGAAGTTAATGAAGACTGCTGAGCCACCTTTCAACATGCAGATAAACCTTCATGTATTTAAAAGCAGGGAATATGTGCTTGTTGCTGGCAAATTATTCATCTAAGATCTGAAGTTTCTGACACCGCCTGCGTCAGATAAACTGTCACCCAAATTGCAAACTAATTAGTGATTCAAACATTTTTGAGCTGATTGATGACAGAATAATTTACGCTTGTTTCTCAGTTTCCAGCTGGCATAGGCTGCTGACTGGAGCCCTAATTAACGCTAGTACATCAGTCATGTTCTGCCAAGGCAGCACATACAATTAAAAGGCAGTTTAAATGGAATATCACATTAAAAAGGCTGGTAGATGCAAATGTGAGGAAACAGCACTTTAGGATAAAATGACAACAGAACCCCAGAAACCAAAACAGAATGGAACAGGGTTGGGTTTTTTTTGTTGTTGTTCTTGGGGTTTTTTTGTTTGGAGTTTTTTGGTGGTTTTGTTTTGTTTTTAATGGATAAGTTAATTGTTTTCCACATAGGCTATTTAGCAGAATAAAACAAGTGTGGGGGCGAAACATACACACTAAATTCTTCATAAGAAGTTTTAGCTAGATGCTATCTCTTAATATTCATTAGAAAATTGATGTGTACTTGCATTTTTGATTTCAACTCTATAAAAACGAAATAGAGGGCATCAGTGGTGGCTGTGAAGTTATTTACGGTGATAGTATAAGACAAAACAAACACCAATATGCATTCTTGTGAAAAGATATACTGAAGCAGCCTTAAAAACTGTTTCAACAAAAGAACTAATCCAAAACTCACTAAAGTCAAGGGAAAACTGGACGTGGGATGTGTAGGAGTGTACTGCAAATATCTAGACATCCCTATTCTCATTTTCAGGTGAAACTGATAGATTTTGATGATAGCAGTACTACACGGTAAACACACAATAATTTCTAGGGGTGTTCCCCTGATTAGGTCATAAAATATTTTCGGAAAAATTAGTTAAAAGTAGTATCAGTTTTAAATATTATCTTTATTGCCATGGGTACAAATAAAACCTGTGACCTGATTATGTGTCAGGCACATAATGCAGCCTGCAACACAGACAGTCCTCTGCAATGTTGCTGTCAGGCAGCTGTTTAATTTTATTAGGTCTATTTTATGGTATACATATTATAACTGTGACACCTGTATATCAGCTCTTCACTGGGTATTAAGCAGTCACGTAAGAGAAAACGCATTTTGTCACTTCAGTACAGAGAAGTGAGGATAGTTGTAACCTGTGTTCTCATTTACATTTGAACTACAAGAGTGCTGGCTGTTTGAAACTGTTCGTCAAGCTAAGGACAAAAACAGTCCTCCTTGACACAACTCACAAGAAGTCTTAAGCCTGCAATGCTAGACTCCTGTTGCAATGTATGCTGAGTATTTGATGACACGGTTTATCTTACTCAATGTGACCTCTGTGGGGGGAATAGTTTTCATGAATATAAACAGCCCTGGGGTTCATACCTTGTCTGTTAAGGTGTTTTTGAGATTATCTACAGCACATGACAGATGAGCCCTTGACTCTCGAAGCACTCAAGAACAGAACAAAGAGAAGTCACTGTAGTAACCACAGACAGACTTGGAGACTGGAGATGTGTGAAAGCAGTCCATTTGTTTCTAGGAGCACGGTAGACTGAAAGCTCACATCAGTCAGTGCAGTCACATTTTGCTGTCAAATGCCATTTTGCAATGCCATATATTTTCACCTTTAAAAATTTTAGATAAGTCATAATTTACATTGGTGTAGTGAAGAGGGGTTCATACATTGGCTTTGACAGCTGAGCTATTTCAAGGCACTTTACAAACCACTGAATTGGAGATGAGGGGTGAAACTCACCTGAGACACACATAAGTCCAAGTTTTCTGACTTTGCTAGAGATGGGTGAGAATTTTGCTCTGAGGCATGGTGAAGGCCGTGTGCTGCTGACCCTGCTGTAGCCATGAGGGCAGAGCCACCAGAAACCCTTAGGTTTTAGATGCCTCATCACATAACTTCTGCTGATTTGATTGAGTGTCTGACACTAAGCTCACTTGTAAGTGTCTCTGGGCACTCGCTCGAAGTGCCCAGGGACATCAAAATCCCAATGGGCACGGCAGATGGGATGCCCAGCAGCCAGTAGAAAGTATGAGATGGGAACCAGCTGAAAAGGGAGTATTGGGATGGTTAGCCAACAGCAAAACAGCAGTTGTCAGGATTGCTATATAGGATTTAGGGATGTAAATTTTCACACTCCCACTCCGACGTCCTCTTTTTAGATGTGTTTTTTTACAGCTTCATGTACAACAAAAATATTTTTTTGTCAGTTGTAGAACATGGTTTAGGACAACAGCATTATGCTCTCATTTCTAAAAAATATGTCAAAAGCACCACTCTATTAGCAAACTGGTAAGAAAGAAAAATACCAAGGAGTTTTATTATTAAAATCTTATATTGAAGAAATAAGACAATTTAATAACATATTGCGTTTTCAGTAAGAAAGCATATTCTGCATAGTGGAGGGCAGGTTTTGATTTTCATCACAAGACCTTTCTTACAGATCTCATATGAAGGACTTGCACTCTATAGTAAACAACCATGTACATAGAGCACTGGAGAGCAGAGTCAGAGCTTGTGGGTTAAACAAGTGGAGCAATGAGTGTTTCTACTACTGCAGAAACCGCCTGTCTCCATGCTGCTGCTGATCACGGTGGTGGCTTGTTACATCCCCCCAGAGAAAAACAGTTCTGTTAAGAGGCGGAATTCTGAATTCCCTCTGGAACCTCAAACTTTTAAAGTGCAATGCAAATTCAGCAAGTGCTAGCCAGTTTGTGTTTATAACATATTAACCAATTGCAGTATCACCTCCCTAGCGGGGAACCCAGAAAAGCCTGAGTGCTCAGACTCTTATGTGTTTTGTCTAAAGCTCTCTATCTAACGCTGAACACATGCAAATATTTCCAATATGGAATGCCTTCTTCCCTCTTAAACATTTTCCCGTCAGGTTTCCTAATGTCAAGGTTTACTTTCTTTGCTGAGAATAGAGCCTATACAATTAAACGTGATCATAACATGATTTCCTATGGTAACCTAAGGGACAGAAAAGCATTCAGAAAAACAGGCTGGGAGGGCTATTTAAGGGTTTTGGCTTTTTAAAGAGATTTTTTAATATTCTCTAAGATTAAAGGAAATTTTAAATAACAGCAGAGATTAAATAAATACCATGGGAATAGAAATAAAGACAATGTTGCACTGTCAGACTGTGCGCCTTGGAGAACTAATTTCAGCTCATTGTTTTGCCACAGACTTATGTGACCTTTGGGAAGTTACTTAATCCAATGGCACCTCATTAACCAATTTGTAAAGAGGGTAAAATGACATATTTTCTCTATAACAATCTTAGCTGTTCATTTGAACTTGCAAAGTATGAACTTCTGTTCAAGATGTGATTATATACTCCTTGGTGCTTAGCTTGAAAACTCTTCAGTATTGTCTCTGAATATATGAATAAATAGAGCCAACCGTATTTGTAATTTTCACCAGCAGTTACAGATAGGTGAAATGACTAAAAGTTTCCACAGGCAAAGCCCGGACCTTTGCAGTTGTTTTGTGAACACATATTTTTTGAACCTTGCTAACGCAGACTCTCAAGATTTCTGAATATTTTTTAACACAGAGGATTTATTCACAGGAGGTATATTTTAAAAATGCATTTTACTTAGGTTAATCTTAATTTTTCCACATATTACTCTCCCGTAAATCAGAAGTATTCATCCTATGGTAGGAATCAAACCACACATGGCTCTATTTCAGTGTGCATTTTCTAATGAGAACTGTCATGATCAACAAAATCTGAATTCTTTCTGGCCCCATGCAATCGTAAAGGAGTACCTCATTGTCATCCTTCATCCTTTAAATTTCCTTTAGGCCTTATTTCTTATTGCTCTACACTTCCAGAAGCAAAACGTTAGAAAATCTTTATCAAATTTGGCCTCTGCTCTGTGGGATTTCAGTCCCCAGTTATGTCAGCAGGCATCACGTCCCGGTGGTGCTTGGTTTTAAACCAGGAGCATCTCAACAAGAAGGTGGGAATACTAAGGCATGAAAGAAAAACTAACTCTGACACATATCATGAGTAAAACGAGAGAAAAATGGGAGGAAAGGGAAAAGGAGGTAAAGATCTATGAGAAGCAATGATGTTGAAAAACATCTTATAAGTGTATCAAACATACACAAAGGACAGATTAAAGAAAATGCTGAGCACTTCTGGAGCATAGTACAGTTCAGATGATCAAGCACTGGCACAGATTGTCCTGAGAGTTTGTGGAGTCTCCCTCACTGAAGATATTCAAGAACCACCTGGACACAATCCTGTGCCATGTGCTCTGGGATGCTCCTACTTGAGCAAGGAGTTGGACCAGATGACCCCGCTGTGGTCCCTACCAACTTTATGCGTTGTGGTATTCTGTAATAGTACTACAAAAACCAAGATCCAGCATGTAGTACTAGCAGTAGGCCAGCCAGGAGCACAATGAAAGACCTGTTAATTCTGAACTGGAAACAAGCTTTGGTTCTAATCAGTATTGAGATCACTCTTTGACTGACCTGGATATCTTTTTTTCTTTAGTTTTTGCAGTTTGTTCTTCAATGGTATGTTTCAGGATTACATTGTAATATGCGATTCACGTAATACTCTGTGACGCTGAAGAGGTCCATTAAAGCAGTTGCTGTTGATGAATCATCCCCTTCTGTGTCACTTATGGTGGTCTGAAGGTACAAAATTTGATTGCATCTCACCAGCACTTAACACCAAGACTGAACAAGCTATCCCTGGACCATGCAACAGATAATACCAGTGCTAAACAGGAACATGCATTAGCAATCACAATAGAAGTAACAAGTAGCCTAGAGGCTTAATATAGATAATAGGAAGCTCAAAGAAAAACAGATATTCAGCCTTTGCAAGAACAAGGCTGTTTTTAACACTCTGCAAAATAATGGTACTATTCTATCCATTCATTTTGACAGAATTATATTGGTTTTATGAAGGTGTAGCTTATAAAAGAATTAGGTTTGTTGTCCACTTGGGAATAATGCATGGTATATTTATAAAGCATAACAACAAACAAGCTACAAGAAAAAAAAGAAAAAAAAAAGAAAAAAAAAAGAAGGAAAAGAAAAAGAAACAGACAAGACTTTCAAGTATGGAAACGGCTATCTGGAAAAGCAGTAGTTTGTGTACATACACGGAGGAGAGAGGGAGCTTCTGCTTCCTGAGATGCTTCCTCTAATCATTTCTCTGTCAACCTCTTCCATCTTTTGATGCATTGCACCTGAAATTTTATGGGTAACTTTTTTTCCCTTCACAAGGTTTTGCAATTTGTACCATCTACTTTCCTTTAAAAGTTGCTCAAAAGTTTTCTCCCCATCAGTATCTTCTCTCCCTTGAAATGACAGCCAGTGGAGGAAAAGGAGGCAGCTCCTGCCCTGACACCTTGTAGTTGCAAAGTGACGGTCTCTTTCCTTTATTCAACCACAGTTCTGCAGATTTTACATACCAGGCACCATGTGTATACCAAGGCTTTATAAATAGCTTTTCAATAGCATACCACGCTTTAAAAGTCATAATATTAACTGAATGTATTCTCCATGGACAAATTCAGTGAAATTAAACTTCCGTCTTTTCTCCTCTCCTCAAGTCTTTTATTTCTATCATTTATGACTTTCAGACAAATAACCTTGGCGCTTTTTCAGCAAGGGATGCCCTAAAGATCAGGAGGGATGTGAAACACCATGTGGCCTTCATAACCAGAAATAATTAATATCTAAAGTATATGAGGGCTTTCCATTTTTCCAGTCTAATGAAATATTTGCTGGCAGAAGAAAGCAATTGTATGGGATTACACTGTTACACGCACACGTGATTTTAGGCCACACGTAAGCACACGTGTCTGTGTTACAAGCACATACACATATATATGAGCATTTGGCCACAGCCACATCTGGTATAAATTACTGACTTCAACGGAATTGCATTGCTTCATATTATCTGCTGATTTGGCCTCATGTATGTGCCTCTATATATGCTTATATTCCAAAGTGAGAAGTGTTCTACCTTCTAAAATTATTTTAGGACTGTTGGCTGAAATCCAAGCCTGGAATAACAGGAATTTTGCAGTAGACTTTATACAGCATTTTATTATCGCTAGTTTTTCAGTAAATCACTTAACATGAGAAAGTATTTATACTACAGTAACGCATTAAATACTTGGTGAAAAACACTATGGAAATGTAGGTGATATAATGGGTTAAACATTAATATTCTGGGCTTAAAAGTGCTCATGTTGTCTAGTAAGTTTTTCAGGAATCGATAACTGCATCATGTATCATGCATTGCTGACTAAGTGCCAAAAGAAGATGCAAAACTACTGTTTTTGACATGGCTTTTAAACACAGCTAGATTACTGGTATTTTACAAGAACAAGAACAGCATATTCAGTTGGATAGAAAGTGATAATTTCAATTTATTGCTAATGGCCAGTCTATTTTCTTCCCCTTGAAACAAGAATGAATATTTTTTCACTAGTGAAGGATTATTATTCATCCCAGTGAGACTGAGAAAAAACTTACAAAGGAACTCTATTTTTTTTCCCCAAATTCTAATCACAAGCACTACTTGCCTATTCAACAAAATCTTATACTCAGGTAAATCAATCAGTAATCATTCCACAGAACTAATCAGAGCTGAAAAAATCTAGACAAGAGTAATGAAAAAAAAATCTGCTAAAGTTAAGGTATTTTAAAAAATTGTATCTTTGTTGTTTCCTTTTGGTGGTTTCTGTTCAGATCAAACGTAGGAATGTTCACCGGTAGCCATGTTGGAAGAAAACAGCGAATTACATGAAAACTGAACCACGTCCATGGAAAAAGAATTCTGAATGTGTTTAAACTAGAAGCCTAATTTTAAATATATAATTCAATTTACCCTCCAAGAAAAGTCCACACCTTTCCCCCCAACCCTGGCCCTGTTCTGCTGCTCACTTGTTGCTACTCTTACACTGATCCCTATGTTGCACTGGTAAAGGACTTGTAAAGTAACAAGATTAGGAGCCTGATTCAACTGAAAACAACAGTAAACAGAGGGGAACAATATTGGTTTATCAATGTGGTTTTCTACAAGGCTGTGAAGTTAGTTGCGGTGGCACAATACAGAAGCAGGGCACATGAACAAGTACTTGGCAGAAGAGATGGGACGGCTGTTTGGTAATAAGGCTGCTTTAAACAACTATCAAGTAGTAACTGCAGAGTTGTTCTCATTCTACCAGCAAAAATACATATCACTGGCATTTATCATAACTATTTTTACAACTAGATCACAGAATATTCTGAGTTGAAAGGAGGTTCATCAACCTCTTAAGTTAATGGCCCATAACAGGGATTGAACCCACAGCCTTGGTGTTATTAGCACCATGCTTTAATCAGCTGAGCTTATTTCATAACTAACCATTGCTGAAAATTGGAATCCCCTGTAGAGCAATCTCACTGAGATCAGGCTGTAGCAGTAATTCCTATACCGTGATCCACAGATCTGAGATCAAGAGAATTTGCTTATGGTTTCCAGAGAACTGATTTGAAATGCTACATTTCCCACCATAATGCATTAAATGAAACCACTGCTGGTACCCAGACAGAATACAAATACCAGGAGTGTTGGCAATGTGCCCTCCATGCTTTAAGTGTCTAGAACACATAGTGTACTAATCTGGAAGATTTAGTAGAAAGATATGAAAACATTGGTTCTAGGTCTGCCCTGTCACACTGCCAGACGCTTTTCTTCCATGTACAGGTCAAAGAGTACAGTATGTGCGTGTAGTGTTTTAATGACAACATCCACCTCAGGGCTGACAGTCTCCACCAGAAGATCAAGCTAGACTGCTGCTAATGGTATTGTCTTGAGTGTGCCAATGCTATCTAATCTATCCAATCCTTGGAACAGTTAAAAGAGAACTGTAGCATGAGAGAGAGATGTTTTCACTTAAAGTCAATTAAAAAAAAGGAAAAGCTATTCACAGAAATGGCAAAGGAAGAAATTTGTCATTTTCTCACACTCACTTACATACAATTACTTGTATGAATAGTCCCATTGAAATAAAAGTTACAGTTTGGGTGTTTACTCATTCACCAAGGAACAGATACAATTCAAATAATTTCATGTTGCAAGTGTTTTTAAGAAAAATCAGGTTTTTTATAAGCTGTTCCTCAAAGGGAAAGAATATTGAGCCAAACATGCTAGGTATTTTTCTCCCCAAATTCTAAACAAAAAAAGGAATTTTGTGTTTATACCACCAATGTTAGTATCTGTTATTATCTGTATTATGTGTGGTAGTTTTTTGTCTTCAGATTTACATTTCTAACGTCATTATAACAAAATTCCCCTCTTCTCTAATTTCTTCATTTCTCCCCCACCAAGAAACAGATTTATGACGTTCTTGTTTTCATCTCACCTATCTCTCCCTATTTCCCAAAAGCAGAACTAGATGTTTAATTATTCTAATTGTGTTGACAAGCTGCAGTCAAAAAAGTTGCAATATATGTTTCAGGAAGAGGCAATCCGTCCTTAATCCTCAGTCAATCCATATCTTCGCAGACAAAGGGGGAGCATCTTTTCTAAAAAACATTTTTTCAAGGAGCTGCCATGTGACAGTCATTAAGGTAATCACAAGATCAACTCTCCCCCTGCTGCCTCAAGAAGAGCCATCTAACATGTTATATAGGTAACACCACCCAAAATCAGAGCAAGCCTGTAGAAGCTTATGTTTCTCCTTTCCTAATAAAAATGCTGCAAACAAGTGTTCAAAATAGTTTGAAAAGATGCAACACAGTCTACTCAATTTGTCCTGTTACTGAAAGCCAACTCTGTTTGGAATAAAAACTTACAAATTTTAGTTTAAAACATGCAGTCAGAGGATGTACTTTACTACTGAGATGTTTGTCTGAGCCAATATGATAACTGCTATGGCCTATTTAAGTCCAATACTAAGTGAACAGTGCTTCAAAGATGCTTCAGAGGAATAATTTTTGAAATCTAGAGTTCTAGGATAATCTGTCCACTCTTTTTTCCAGTCTTCTATATACCTTCCTACCTACCTTTCCTATACCTGCCATTTTTGTTGTAAACAGGTCTAACTGTTTCCAGTCCCTTTTCTTATGGGCAGTTTTCTTCAGGCTGATCTTTCAGTTCTCTTTAGCTGTCTCTGAAGTCCTTTAAAAGACCATTCCTGAGGCAGAGTGACCCACATTAGTTACTCTACACCATAAATTTGCACCTTGTCATTGTGATGCTTTTTACGTCATTTGCTACCCCATTCTTCCTTTAGCAGAAAAGATTAGTACCACCTACCCCAACAAGGAAGTGTGACAGAGCACTATCTTGTAAGGGAAAACACCGTGCAGAACTCAGGGTAAGATAGAAAATTGTATGAAACCCACAGCCTACAAGATATGAACACACTAACTCCTAGCTGTGAGCAGTATAGAATCTTTTAGTCCTGTCGGCAGCATGTGCAGGACAAGAAAATAGACATGGACAGTAAAATGTCATCTATAAATGAATACACTGATCTGAAGTCCCAACGGTGTGGACATGCTGAACCTAAGCCAAGCCACAGCATGAGAGCTTGTGTCTTCTCTATTTGCTGTGAGATTTTCATGACAAGACAGTAGATAGTAACCCAGTCAAGGAAATAAGAATTTGATGAGTACAGATTCTCTTTTTTAAAAAAAGTGGAAAAACCCCAAACACCCTTCAACCTGAAAAGTATGAAAGCCTGAAATCACATTATACCTCAGGCTTTCCAAAGTGAGAGCTGTCAACATTATTGTCACTGACAGAGCCTGACTGAGGAGAAATATTTTTGGCAGAGAACAAGATCTTGCCTCCCATTTCCGCTGCTCAAAGCAGTGGTTTCAGTATTTCAAGAGCCAGTGTCCATCAAAAAAAGAAAATCCATTGCAAAATAAAAGCATTGATCCAGGAGTCTGTAAAGGTAGAAGTAAACAATGCAGCTATCAATAAAAGATTCTGACCTGAAAGGAGTATTTAACCTGGAGGTAAATTATATTGTTTTTCTGCTGTGCAAGGACAATATTTGAATGTTTATCTTTTCCAGGAAAGGTTCAAGCTTTGTTCCATGTTTGCTAAGTTCTTTGCGCAACAGAACCCATTCAAAGCCACAGAAGTAACTTTAACTTATGTACAGAGCAACTATGCTGAGATCTCTCCAAGTGCAACAGTCATCTCAGTCTCTCTTGAACTACTGTCTTAAACCATTTCACAATAGGCACTGTTGTCCTTCTGGTGCAGTTGTCAGTAGCCTTTATTTAGCACTTCCAGTATGCTGTGATTTCCAAAGCTGTGTTCTCCACAGATGGTTACTCTTCTTGGTGCTGAACTGCACTGAAACCCATAAAGCAGGAGCCAGACTCATAAGCAGCCAAGCTCAGTTTAGTCATGCCATGAACAACATGGTTGTTCAGGAGCAGCCAGGGCCATTCCTGCACGCAAATCTTTCACCATGTCAGGCCTTGGAGGGAAGAGAGGCATGAGGAATCATGTAATAGAAGTATCTACCTAACTGGGAGAGGAGCAGATGGAAATCTTATGTTGAGCATGAGGTATGATGAAACTCAGACGCCACTTAACTTGAATGAAAGTAAGGGCAGAGGCATCATGGGGTTCTTGGGGAGCTCCAGTTATTGCCCTACAGGACTTTCAGTGGGAAACAGCTTGTTCTGCTCACCATGAGGCACTGAGGTGAGAGCAGTGAACATCAGAATAGTATTTCAGCCTGTTTGAGGGAGCAGGGCAAAGCCTCTGAAGCTGGAGGCTTGGCAGCATTTTCTAAGTCAGCATGCCCAGCTGATGACATTTACCCGGCTGCTGGTCCAGCTCTAAAGCACTGCTGAATTTATCCAAAATGTAAATCACCAAGCTGGACAAAAATATGTAAGCTTCAAATATCTCACAGAGTCACAGGGCCAGCACCAAGCTCTGGGAGTGTGAGAGAGGGCAGGGGTGTGGAGGGCAGAAAAGGGCTTAGTTACGAGAATTGAAAGAAACAGGAACAGAAAGACAGAAAAATAGGTGAAAATGGGTCCGAATAGGAAAGGTGTTAAGCAAATGGGGAAAATAATGAAAAGTAAGAGCAAGGTAGAAATGCTGGTAATAGGGCAGTATCAAAGTCAGAAAATAAATAGATTTAAATGATAGGTGTCAGGTTTTGAAGAAAAATGTAAATTTTTTATGTTTACACTGTGAAATCATAGCATTCCTTATCAAAGGATAACAAAAATATATGGTTGTTGCACCAAAGGTAAGAAAAAGGAACAAAAAGTATTAAAGCAAGGTCAGAATTATTTTCTTCCAAAATGCTGCATCCATCTATATGTTACACTTTCTAGAGAGATATCTTTGGAGCATTATTGCTAATTAAAATTACAAATATTTTAACTATACTTTATAATATATAAAAAGTTACTAATCTAATAGATATATATTATCTATTACTATTATTATCATTAAGGATATCTGTTTGTCAGATTCATGATTCACTTGCACAGTGGTGAAACACAGGTAAGTTGGCCTGAGCTGACGCCATTTAACCAATGAGACACCAGCATCAGGACTCTTCTCTCAGAAGTTAACTGTATTGTCTCTGCTGTGGGAATGTCTGTGGCTTAACCAGAGTACCTCTGCTTTTCCACAGAGGAGGCAAGCATGGCGTGTGTGGTCTCAGCCTGAAGAATTACAAAGCAAGCCAGTGTCAGACTGCATCACCTAACCAAGACTATGCACTGCCTCCTACAGGGACACGGTGCTTCCAGTTTGTCTCCTTGTGATACTATCTCAATAGTCAGGTAAATATAGCTCACAACAGGCAGCTACTTACACCAGTCTGCTGTTCTCCAAAGTACCAGTGAAATGGAATTGTGAACAACATAGCCAAAACATATTATTCCTAACATGGCATAATTACTAAAATGACTATACAAATCAATAGCGTTCTCAAAATATGCTTAGAAAATAACACAGTCTGGTACTACCGTGCCCTAGGAATCATACTGCAAGGGTGTGAGAGACTGGAATGTTAGTGGTTAACGACTCAAAACGATGGACCATTTTTAGAGGCAGCGTGCTTTGCTGGGGTGGGGTTTGCACCCCAGAGGTGGGATGATGTTTTTTATCCTGCCAAAGTCCTCCTTTACACAACTGACCCCGTCCTACAGCCTCAGGGAAGGTACTAGGACATTCCTTCTGATGGGGCATAATTGGCTCAACTACACTGAGGTGAGAGGCAGCTGTCATATCTTGGGATGTGTCATAGACCATTAAAAACCCCCAGTTTTCCCCCAGACACATTTCTGAGGCCTTCCATAGGAGGACTGCCATGTTCCACAGTGTTGCATCAGACTGCAAACCTCCCCCCCACCAGGGATGATGGCTGGGTGCTCCCACCTGAACCTGAATGTATATAACCCATTAAACTCTATGTTCTGTGCGCTTCCTCCAGGACTGACAGATCAAGACTGTGACTATCACTTCAACCAAGAGACATCTAAACTGCAGCAATCGACTCTTGTCACTGGATCCACAAGTGGCAACATCTTTCTACTCTTATCTTTTATTTCCCTTTCTTTCTTTTCCTTATATAATTTCTTAAGTGATATTGTCATGCTGTTATATTGCTATAATTATAGATAATAATAACCAAAATGACTACATACCTGCTTTCAATTACAACCAAGTAATTTTAAAATTAATCCTACATATATACATTTATAAATGCCAATCGTTGAGTGTCATTTCACTCTAATCCACCCCAAGAGATATATTAACAAAAGTCTGGGTTACTCTCACCTTCTGGGGCAGGTTATAACAAACAGGTAACCTAGGAATGGTCCTATTATAGAAAGAAAAAAAATATTAGCTTAGTTCTTGACTCAAATATCTGGTATGTCACAGGCACATGTTTATTTAAAGGTTACATCAGAGGTGAGAAGGGGGAGACAGTAATCTCAGATTGAGAAAAGCTGCCAAAACCGAACTATTGAAGCGAATGCCAGGCCAGGCAGTGCGCCAGTTCACTTATCCTTACTAGCCACCTGCAAGCTGTATTATCAAAACCCCTGAAGTTTATTATTGCAGTATATTATCCCTTCATTATGATATAGAGAAAAAAGCATTGATGTAAAGCAATTTTAACAACAAGTCTCTCTCTGACACTTGTCAGTGAAATCTGTTAATGTTTGCATAGGATCAGGATGTGGGACAAATTTTTTCTCTATCACACGATACAGATTTTATCTCTAACCAGATGCTCCTGCATACACGTAACTTCTCATTGTTGCCACGGGGGAAAAAAATTGCCTTTTCCCTGAGAAACGATGAGGCAAAGTAAAAGAAAGAGGAATCTCATCAGGTAAATATTAAATAATTGCTTCCTAGGAGGAGAAATTACCACCATTGATTTCAGTGGAATTTCACCAAACAGTTCACTTGCACGCTGGCCTCAGCAGATAAGGAAAGGTCTCACAAGACAATGACATGTAGATAATAGTACCAAAGCAAGTCATTCATATTAATATCCTTCAAATTTTGAAACAGAACTCAAGATGGTAGACCTCAACTACTGCCTTTTCCAAGCCAGAATGGCACCTTCTGAATCACATCTTACGGCACTGAGAGGGCATTTCTAATAGTCAAATGATCTTCTGTAAATGGTATCTTGAAGATTTTCTCCAATTACAACACTCAAGTGCAACAAAGCATGTGACTCTGTGTGGTTTGTCTGTTCTTATTTTAAATACATTTTTTTTGCATTAAAACCGAGGGATCAGACATCCCATATTTGATAGGATTATTTAATTTTTAATCAGATGGGTTGTTATCATCTCATGCACTGATTTAGTACTGTTATAGCTGTAAGAGTCTGAGAATATTATTAGCACAACAAGTTCTGTAAGGAAAAATCGTATCTGTTATGTAGACTAACTGACATGTTTGGGGAAAAAAAACAGAAACAACAGACCAGCTGCAGATCTGTCTTCCAAAAGGGCTCATCTGCTATTCTCACTACATCAGCCACTCTATTGAAAGACAAAAGTTCTCCTCCAAACTTTGCCTACTGTCACTTGTAATTTAAACTCTGGGAATCTAAATTTCTTTCTTTTGGCAAAGAGAACAAAGAGTCAGAGAGGAGGATATAAAGGCAAAAATAACTAGATTGGTAAATATTGGTTTCCCTAAATCGGGGCATAAGCATTTCCCTTTTTCTCCTATTTCTGGGGCTACTCAGGATCCAGTCCTTGGTTGTTTTTTCCATGCAAAATGAAGCTTTCCTCAATACTAGCATGAGGGACAAAGCACTACAGAATAACTAGAACACTTGGACCAAACTCTGGGCTCCTAGTGAAAAAAAGAAACAGTGGAGCCCAGAAGCAGCCCAGCATCAGTGTCCTTTTAAGCTTTTTTTTTTTCAATTTCTATGCTACTCTTCATTGTTTAAGGGTTGGTACATTTTATATCATGGCTGTAGCTAGGTAAAACAAAACAATGAGTGTTAAGGGTTGTTGACCATCGAGTGTGACTAGTTCAAGAAGTCATTTGTACCAAATACTCTGTCCCCTGTTAGAAGCTCCTCCAGATTAGAGAATATTGTTAGCACCTGAATTCTAATAATAAGGAAAAAGACATAAAAGGATTTTCCCCGAGAAGGTAAAAGCAACAGTAACAGAAGGCAAAGCAAAGAACCTCACTGCAATGAGATAGGATAATACACTCAGGATCTGCTGCTTAGAGGAAGCTGTCTTTGCAAAGGAATTTTCATTCTAATGATAAAAGTTGGCTTAGCCTGAGGATTGCTACTCTTTAGATGCACAAAGTATTTACTGAAGCTGGACAATTCTAATTACAACTTTCTTGCTCTCTGTCATGTGTTGGTTTGTTTGTTTGGGGTTTTTTTGTTTGGTTCATTTGGGGGTGGTTATGGGGTTTTTTAAATTTGTTTTTTGTTTGGATTTTTTTTTGTTTTGTTATTGTTTTGTTTTTGGTTTTTGTTTGATTTTGGTTTGGTTTTCACTCGTAGCAAAAATGCACAGCTATTACAGTAAATAAAAAAAAAGTCTTCAGAATGTCACTTGATGGTACCTATTTGCAAGATTCATTGTGATTTTTTTTGAGGCTAATAGAGTTTTTCAAGGTGTAAACAGCATGGTCCAAGTCAATCTCTGCTGTAAAAGGACACAGCTCCATTAGACTCAGCTGCCATTTGACCATGAGTGAATTCTCCATCAGATCTCATTTACCAAAAATGGAGTTATGCTTCAAATTTTACTGATGTGCTTCTAGAGAGATCTAAACAAGTATTTTTAATATATACTTATGTATATTATCAACAAAGGCCTCTTCTTTTTAATTTTGTCAGCCAGACAGTACTTAAAGCTCACTTTCACAGGGATGTGTGTATTTGCAGGTCAGCTTCATCAAACATTCATTGTTCAATACTGTGACAGCTGGTAGCGGGCGTACATACTCTTCTCTTGTTTGGTTTTCTGATAGAACCTGTCAAGTACTGGTTGTCTGTATCTGAATTTGTCACCCTCTCAGCAAGGCTACAGCTTTTCTCACCATCAAATCAAACAAAAAAGAAAATCTATACAAACTCTAATGCTAATTTTTAACCTCAGCTAGAAATGCAAAAACACGGGGTTTTAATCAAAATAACCATTAACAAAGAGCTGCAGGTCATTTTTGTTTATTCACTCTAACAGATTTTAAAATCATAAAATCATGCCCCTGGGAGCAGTTGTTGATCCCTTCACTAGTGATAAAGCAAACACTCACCATAGCAGGTGTTCTGTACTCAGGGATGCCAGGGCAAGATCAAATATTTCTGGCTTGTCAAGTGTACCTGTACAGTGTGACCAACTAGTCAGTGGGTACTGAGCAGCAACCATTCAGTATAGGCAGGGTCAGTTTTTGCACAGATTTGGAGACTCTGCCTGCATTTCAGTCCGCAGGACTGAGTATATTATGCACTTGCTAAGTGTGAAGAGTTTTGGCAGTTAAATACTGGTGTATTAATACATACTTGTGTATCAGGAGCAAGCACATCAAAACCTGGGGCAGGGTGATACATATTGTAAACAGTTAGAAATCTTCTCATACAGAGAAAGCAAGAGAAATGTGACCTGTCTGAGACAACCTACTCTGTGTCAGCAAAGACCACAGCTATCCAATGCAGCTCAGATGTGATGAGGAAGGTGACACCAGCTCGAGAAATCTTGTCAAAGGAGATGTGCATTTTTGAGTGCAATGTAAATTCCCAGTTTGAACCTACATGTAGTATAAATATCGCAATAGCTATAACAGTGGCCTAAAATCCTGAAGAAAACACCATCTAAAATAAAACCAAGAGATCAGATTTAAAAGACTTTTAAATGCCTAAAGCTCACACAAGTGTCTCAGGAAATTTAACAAGTGCTGAAATTCCTCTGACATCACAAAGAAGTATATATGTAGGCTGTCTGTATGTTTTTGCATACCGCACATGGCAATTTTTTCCTTTCTCTAGACAACTTGATAATATTTCAGTACAGGACTTTTCTCTGTTTCTCTATTAATATTTATCCCACAACAACTAACAAAAGCGGAACCAAAGATAGAATAAGCAGAACACCAAGGAAAGAAGCACCACATGACTCAGACAAGTTAAAATTGCATTTCTCACGAGGATAACATTAGAAAAATATTATTTAATGTACCTCTAAATCTTAGAGGAAAAAGCTTAGGAAAAAAAGAAGATATTTGCATATTTAATCAATATGAAGAGAAGAAATAGAAATTATATAGTAGTACCGTGAGACCAACAATCCATTTTACACTAAAAATGTGTCAGAAAAACATCTCTCACACTCATGTCCTTTGAAAAAGATAAGAACCACACAGTCTTGCTAATAAACAAACAAACAAATAAACAAATAAATAACAGTAGATAGATAGATAGATACGTACATACGTGTGTATGTGTAAATCTATATGTGCATACAGTTGATGCGAAGTCTGGTTGCAGAGCAACTTAGCTTCACTACCCTAGTTCAGCTGAGTATTTAAAGCACAGGAGTGAAGAATTTTTCCTAAGACTGAAACTAGACACAGGCTTAAGTACCTTGTTAAATGGAGACATCTGTTCTCCTCAATATAAGACTACAAAGAGAACTTCACCTTTTGTTTTGTGAAATGACCCAGACACAAGAGGAAAAGCCATTGTCTCTTGAAGTCCCATAATTTCACTCTGTATTCAGGCACTTTGACAATTTCCTTGAAAAGTCGTTCAGTTTTTAGTCTTGATCTTGAACAGCTACAGGTCACATTCTGCTTTCAATTACTTCATTGCTATTGTCTTCTTGAACTACTTCAACAATTATTCTCCTAAGTGTTACTCTAAAACTTCAGGATACACTAGAGAAAAGTATGAAAATAAAGGAACACCAAACTTCGAAATCTCCATAAAGTAGCAGTATCGTCAGCTCTTTGTTCAGAATTATGTTTCAAAACCTAAATGTAATGCTCCCACTGAATGAATGCAAAATCCCAATTACTGCCTCAGGTTTGAATAGCAGCTCCGTTGCAGCTATTGTTGAAAGGAGTTCTGTTGCATCCTAAGAGGCAAGGATGACTTTCGAGATACCGACATGTGCGCCATCAAACCGCTCTCCCATGTACTCTGCTTTATGCATGGAAACAAATGTATTCATGTCTGATCTCTTCAAGAGCAAGTCTGGTCTCTGCTGAGAAAGAAAAGGATTTCACTTCCTGCAAGGGAGACTTGAAAGCAGAGTAGGTGGGTTTCACAAGGTCTGAACCACATTTTATTTTTGAGCTTTCCCCGCTCCAGCTAGAGTTAGATTGTGATAAGAACTGACTGTGCCACCAAAGCATTTTCGTGACCCACAAATTACCCCTGGTTTAAGTGCTGGTGTATCCTACACTGCAAGATATTCTGAGGGGAAGCGTGCCTACAAGAGACATCCAGGCATTTTTATAAACTCTTTAGGCTTCTGGTGTCTTGTGGTATCATATGTGAACAATCAAATCAGTTCTGATTTGAACGCTGTCACTTGGATTAGGGTTTATCTATCGCATGGTAGCACTGAGTTAGCAGGCCGTGGAGATGAATAGAAGTACTGATTGCTGAACTGACAGCCTTGAAGATGAGTAGCATTATTTTATCACATCCTTCTTTGCAGCATGTGCCAGTGGGTTTTAGCTGTCACATTTTTTAAAATTATCAAGCCTCAGAATAAGAAATAGGGCTGGTTTCTTTGTGCATAAAAGTCCCCTTCCCTCTTTCTGATCCTACCAAAGCTGCCAGCTTTTATTTTGTGAAATTGTGTACTTATAGGTTAATTTGAATAAACAAAAGACTTTCTTCTGCAAACCACAACATATGTGGCTACTAATTTAGTGGCTGTTTAGTGCCCTGCTTTCCACCGCACTTCTGGTTGCCAATATGTTACGAGAGAGATAAATCACAGCAGAAATATTTAAACTCATTTCTGAAGGTAAAAGCTCTATGTGTTTTTAAGCCACCTTACTCACCACACCTATTAAGGTCCATTAGCTAGACACATAGATGGCAATGCAGTTTCTCACATTCCCTCCAGCAGCTTGCTGCCCAAGCCTATGTCATGCGCAGTTGTCATTTCTCATTCAGGTGCTTTCCCTGATACATCTATCTGCCTTCTGCCTCCAAGTCTCACTCTCTGAAGACTGCTCTTGACAGTGTTATGAAGGGCTACAAAAAGCTGCCAGAAAGCTGAGACTCCTCATTGAATGACAAGTGCCCACTGGATCCTCTGGAGTTTGAGCTTGATCAGGACAAGGAGAGGAGACAGCCACCAGCAGTATCAGTATGCAATTAGATGCAGTGATGACATACTCTGTCCTATCCTACGAGCCTACCCTCTTCCCATGGTGGAGTACTACCCCTCTTCCAGCTGAAGGGCTCCACATCCCTGGTGAATGTGGAACTGGGCTGGTGATACAAAAGGGCTGCAGCAGTTTGGTGTCACAGCTCTGTGCTACACCGCGCCAAGGGGAGCAGGCACATTCGTAGGACCTCCAGCTGGGTGCATGACCCATTGCTCCGCTCCCCTGGCACAGCGCAGTTAGGTGTAGAGACTGAGGCATGGGAAACCCCTTGTGGCCCTCAGTTCAGCCCTCTGCCCAGCCTAATTAGTCAGATCGATGGTGTGTTAAATCTGAAAATGTCAGGCTGCACAGAAAGGATCTATTAAATGAGTCAAGCAATTTTCATGGACTTGTGATGCAGTTCCACTTGCTGTAGCCTCATTCAGCATACAGTAGCCCACACCAAACCTGTTCATATGAAAGTACACACCAAGGCTGGAACATCTAAATCCTTTTCCCTACTGAAGATACAAGTAACAAGACAGACAGCATTTAGCAAAGACACAGTTCTAGGTTTTCTAAAACAGTTGTGAAATACCCTTCCTTCAGCTAGTGCTCTGCAATAGTAAGAAGCATACCTTCCTGAAATAGCAAGAAGCATACCCTTCTGAGAGTGTAATTAAAGATGCCCCAGGGAAAAAAAAACCAAAACAAAAACCAAACCAAAAATCAGTGGAACTCAGCCTCTGCAGTATTAGATCTTCAGAGAACTTACTTTGATCACTTCTCAAGAGTGGTACCCAAACATTCAACACCCCAAAACATAAACACTGAGTGGCTGATTACTTCATTCATCATGACTTCATTTTCTGTAGAAAGCAATTTAATTCTTATCCTTCCTAATAAAAGAAGTATTTTATCATCTCTCTCACCCGTCCTGAGTTAGACTGCACAGATGCCGTCATGACAGTAGATCAAATGTTTCTTACCTGAAAAGGTATTACAGCTGCAGATATCAGGAACTGCACTCACATTAAAATAGATTCTTTTAGCATTTGTGCTCAAAAAGATAGCATTTTAAAAGATCCTGTTATTTTTGGAAGCTTCTTAGGATTATATCTTACAATGTGGGTAATGATTAATAGAAAACACTCAAAAAGAAAATCCTTCTGATGAGGAAAGGAAAAAAACCACTACAAGGCCATTTACCTTTTAAGGAGAGAAGAAATGCCTAGACAAGGGATTCAACATGCTTTTGTGAAGAAGAAGTCTCCTCACAAAGAGGAAATAATTTAGTCAACGTAAGAAAAGCAGTTTTTAGATTCATCGTCATAATTCTGCACTGCAGAGTTCTACAGTTTACAGTGGGACAAAGGGAAGCACTGTTTCTTTTGGGCTCATGTTGAATGAAAGTTTAAAATAGGAAATGCTGATACACAGTGAGAGAGCTGAAAAATTCTGCTACAGTGGAACACAATCTTACTGCAAATCAATTTAGTGGATTGCTGTCATCTTTTTCCTTTTGCTTTAAAACTAGGAACAGTAATATTTAAACCTATTTCTTAAAGTCTCAGGTATATTTCAGTATGAGGAAAGACTCTGAGTTGCTGAGCAAAGTGTTAACATTCGATAAACTAGTGTTTTCATGAGACTGTTTTTGGATGGAAACTATACATTTTTCCCTTTGAAAATACTTAATGACATAATTTGACAAAATAAAATAAAAGAAATCCCCAAAAACCACAAAAAGGAGTAATTCACAGAGGTGGAAGAAAACAAGAACAAACATAAGCTAGATTTCAAATCATAAACGTGATTTCAAATGACAGGAAAAGGTTTAAGTGCTTTCTGAAGGTGTGTCCCCAGCTATGCAGAGGTGCATAAGGTTGGCTAGATCCTGTATAATGGATGCTGGAGAATGGTGCTGTGCTGGGTAAGAGTTAACATCCAAATAAACAAAGCCAGCAAAGATCAAGAGGGAGAAAAAAAAAAAAAAAGGATTACAATAATGGAGGAAAAGAGAGACAAGAAAAATGAGACCTTTACAGATTCTAGTCTCTAAGGGTCTATAAATGACCTCCCCTCTACAAGGAACATAAGGATTCAGGGTAGGAAACAGAGGAATCTCCCTCCCAGGGATTCAAAGCATGAAGCTCCTCACACCAGTTCTTTCTCCAAAGCCATATGACCTGGTAAAGACTGGGTTTACCACTTAAAAGTGAATTTCTCTTGAAAAAGAAGGAGTAACAAAAATTAAAGTTGGAAAAAGGCTAAAAAGCATGTCTCGTGTTCCTGGTCCTCAGGACCAGCACTCTGGTATGGGTGAATCTCTTTTAGATGGGGCACATGGCAAAAAAGATAAGCTTAAAACTGTGGGAAGTGGGAGGATAAAAGCTACTTAATCCGCCTGATTAATTTTTAATGAAGGAACATGGCTTAGCAAGGAACAGTATCATGAAAAGCTGGTTTCAAACAAGACTATTTTAAACCTGCAGCATTCAAACTGATTTGCAGTGAGACTCTACCAAGAAGGTGCTAAGATAGCTAAGGTGGCTGCAATCGCACCAGGAACAAGCATATGTCTGTGTGGAAAGGGGAAGGCCAGTCACTTGTGTGGGCCACGAGGTGGGAGCAAGGAGACTTTCTGGAAAGCATCACAAATGGCAGAAGTAAAGGTGAGGGGAGCAGGCCTAGGGAGGCAGCAGCTTCCCTACTGACCTTTCCAAGTAACATTAGAAGCTCTTGCAATGCAGGGCAATGACTCACAGTGACCATCAGCCCCTGCCCCAGTTTCAGGGGGGCTGTCTAGGAAAACATGCTCAAATACTTTACTTCTCTGAGGCCCAGATGCTTAGCAGTTTTCTCGGGAGGAAAATGGTACTTACCTTGCAGAATTGTTATTTTCTCCCTGTGATAATGGATCACCACTTCTTATAGTCCAGATAAAATTATTTTTCAAGTGTTGAAAGAGGAATTACCTGTTTAAGACATGTGCCATTTTGTGCCTAATAAAATCTATACATGACGTACGTATGCGGACACAAAAATGCTTAGGGCATTATAAAACTTGAAAATAATAATTTCAATATTATTACTTTTTGTTTTATTTTCAAACTCCGAAATCACTTTGACTTCTTTTATATGAGATCTTACTTTCTAAAGCAGAGTTTTAAAGTCTGAAATGTGTATGTTTACAAGAGAGCATAAATTTAAAATAACCTAGGACTAGGAACAGTATTCATACCTATAGTGAAACATTTTCTACCTTTTTTATCCTGAAAAAAAGAAATCATATCCAGATTAACACTCAACGTAGAAAATATTAACCTGGAGAAAAATTTTATGCAGGCAAGTTATAAATCCCTAGAAATATTACAGTAGCAAACCACACTGACCTTTAGCTCTGGGATTGGAAATGGTAATGCTATAATAATTGTTGTATGTCCTTTTATTGTGTGACTCCCCACTCCCCCAGCCTACTAGGAAATGGGAAACGATGGCCTTTAGCAGTCCTTTAAATTGAAGGTATAGGTATGCCTTAAGATTATTCCCATTTATATATAACCATGTAGTACTATTATTATTTATATCTTGCTAGCAGCACTTGGAATGCAGCTATTCCTGTGGGTGGCTTTGTAAAGGAAGGTTCTATGTGTTTTGAGCAAGAATTAAATCTGTGCAGATGATGATGATGCCATATAAATGCCCTCTTTTCATATTTTTGTGAATTAACACTGCAGTTTCTGAGAGGAGGATTCCGTGCAGCATTCAGCAGTATCAGAAACAAGCAAGGTTTAACGACGGAGATGGACATTCACATAGCTATAAATACTCAGCATTGCAATAGTTAATGCAAGATGAGAAATGACTAATCAGGAAATAAGGCTGCATGTTTGGTGTTTAAAGCATTCTCTAGCCAAAGTGTTTGGACAAGATCTTGATTTCCTCCCATTGGCACCTTGTGGGGATAGATCACTTTCACTTTTCTGGAGAGACTGGTGTAAGGACCCTGGATGAAGTGGGCATGAGAGCTGACTAGTACAACAAATTCTCCTGTTCTAATGATTTTCCAGAGACTGGCACTGCTAAAGATAAAAGACGCAATGCAAGTTTGCCAAAGTCAATGAACTAAAAGAAAATTACAAGACCATAGGATATGTTTTGATTGGTTTTATATATTTTTAATATATTTTTTATAAACGTTGCTACCAAATTTGAACCAGATACTGAATTCAGCAAGCTTTTCTCTTTCTCTTCAGAAGGCATGTATCCAAGAGGCATAACCTGTTTCTTTATGGAGGGGTAAGATTAACGTATAAAATGTATAAATGTATAAAGTGTATAACGTGTAAAATAAAACTATTGAGCTATTTTAGTACTTTTTCCTGTCATGCATTCAGGATCCTCTAAAGTTGTCACCAGCTACTGTTTCATTTAATTCCCTAGCCTTCAGGGTAATGTAAGAAAATTGAAGAGATTAGAAGCTCTCTCTTCCCTGTTCAATGCATTTGTGTTGCAGTAAATTGGTACCAACCTTCAATCTCATGGTCAGGGCTCTCCAGGGTCCTTCCACTGATATGACAGAGCAGTCAGCTTGATAAATGGTGCACAACCCCTTCAGTGTAATGGAGAAAGCTTTCCTCCCCGTGTCTGCAGTTGTCTCTCCCACACTGGAGTGAGAGGAAACAATTAGCTGTCTTATTGCACTAAGGAATGCCACTATTCTATTTATGTTGCCTGTGTTAATTAGAAGATACATTTTTTCCCCCTTGATTAATTATTTCATGGGCAGTGGCAAACACAGACTATGAAGGGAACTGGAGAGAAAGCAGAATACTTAGCTTGGAAAATTATTAACTTTAGATAACCTTAAATAAAACATATTCACTAAAGAGGCAGCTCAGTAAAGTAGTTAAATATATGCTTAACTTCAAGTTTAGGAGCAACTGGTGATGAAGTAGGGGGACTGTGCAGTGTTACATTATGCCCTTACTTGATCACCTTGTTGAATTGCAGCTAATAGATACTGAATTAAGACATGCACTAATATAAGCACTGCATTAAAGTGCATTAGCAAAACATTTAAGCAAATACTTCACTCCTATTCTGGTTCATTCCGGTTCAGCAGTTCTCTAGCACTCACTTCCCTGAACTGGGCATACTTAAACACTGAAAAGGGGCCATCTTGGTCATTTTCACTGTGTGCAAAAATATAAAGGGAAGATGGAGGGTAATGAGAGGCCCTTACAAGTCAGATTTTCAGATTCTTCTTTTACAGGAAACTTGGCCTTAAGTAGACAGGCATGTATGTGTTTGTGTGCACACCCATATATTTCAAATTTGCTCATGCAGGCAGCTGATCTAAAAGGACATCATGTAAAATTATATGAGATGGTTGTCTAGAGCATTTAAATAAACAAGCCAACAAGCCTTAAAGCCTTATTGACAGGAGATAAACATGCAGAGGATCAATCTGCATTGGCACAATAAATAAGGGATCATTTCCAGTAAACTATATATTTATTAATTAATTAATTACAAATCACACCTGTTGAAGATCGGGCAGTATATGTCTTAGGTTTGATGCAGTTCCCCATTAAAAATCTATAACAACTTTACCCAAAATAACACACAGCATTAAATAATGCTACTAAACAAGCTAGATGTGCACTAAAATCAGTCATTTACTAAACAGTTCATGAAAAGTTACTGAAAATATTTGGGACGTGTGCAATTGAGGGGTAAGTATTAGCTTGTTCTCAAACTGAGTACACTGCAGATTTCAAAACATATCAGGTGTTGCATACTAAAGCCATATTTTACATTCCTGCCTATTCTAAACCCACAGAAGAACTGACCTGCCATTTCACTTCAAACTCCGAACTGATCGCTTTTCCCTATCTGTCCCTTTGTGCCTCTGGCAATGCACAGGACTGGGAGAACAGTGTGTGATACAGGCCAAACAGTGAATAGTAGTCACTGGTAAATCCAGTGCGGTGAGGTAAGGACAAAAGGAACAATCTCATCCCTAAAATTCCTTGCCTTAGTGCATTTGCCAGAGCCTTAGGGCTAGATGTTCAAAGCAGTGTGTGCAGTCAGTCGCCTGTAGCCACTCTTAGGGAATATAAGTTAGTTTACAAATTGCTGAGAATGGATTGTTGGTTCAAAACACATACCATGCAAGATACAAAAGGAGCTAGAGAAATCCTACAACTGTGGTTGGAGTTACAATTTTTAAAAATGCACGTTACCTGCCCCAAGCTTACAAGGAAAGTGTAGTGGTTTGACTCTAGCGGACAACTGACCACCCACACATCTGCAGGATCAGGACACAACAGAAAGGTGAGTGAGCTCGTGGATCAAGTTAAAGATAGTTTAATAGGTGAAGCAAGAGCTGTACATGCAAGCAAAACAAAGGAATTTGTTTACTACCTGCCATGGGTAGTCAGGTGTCCAGCCACTCCCTGCAAAGTAGAGCCTGAGCACACGTAACAGCTAATTGGAAAGACAAACACCAGAACGGATGTCTTCCTTGTCTTCCCCCTCACCTTGAACTTTTATTGCTGAACATGACAAATTATGGTATAAGATATTGTTTTGGTCAGATCCGATCCACTGTCGTGGCTGTGTCTTCTCTCAATTTCTTGACCTTGCCAAGCCTGCTCAGTTTGGGAACAGCAGGCAAAAAATAGAGGACCTTGAAGCTGTTCAGGTATTTTTCAGCAACAGACAAAACATTGGCATATCAACATTGTTTTACCAAAAAAGGAAATAAAGAACCAGCACATTATGGGTTACCATATAGAATATTAGCTCTATCTCAGCCAGACCCAGTACAGACAGCAAGAGAGCTGACAACCACCATTGAAGCCTCTTTCAATCAAGTTGTCACCAAAATGCAGGAAAAACAGAAGCTCTCCAACAACGTCTTTTCAGTGTTAGAGAATCAAGGCATTACTTTATTCTGGCCAGGATGTGCAATAGAAATAATTGCATTCACACACGTCTGTGTTGGGCAGTGAAAATGAGTCCATCACACATGGTTCTTTACCAGACTTTTCACATACTTATACAGACAAAACCTAAAGGAATTCTGGTAGAGTGGTCTTAAATTACACAATTTTTAGTATTCAATCTTCCGTTGGTTATTGATCCCTTCACCTTCAATGCTAATTTGGTCCTCATTCTTTGGTTCTCTTATCAATCTTTTCCCAGACCAGTTGTGTCTGACCTCTCCAGGCTTAGTAAGCACGAACTAAAATGCTACTGAAGGAAAAGCAGTAGAAGATCTGTGTCACTGATACTTAAACCTCACCTATAATTCCCCTGTCAGCCCGAAGAGGTTTCGAGAAACCATTTGAGTATGTTTTTGACTGCAAATCATGATTGAATTTTATTTTTTTTCTCTATATTTGACCCCATTTGAAAATTCATGAGGCTTGTGACATTAGGGAATAAATAAGATATTTGCATTAGAAGAGAAAAATTGCATGTGAATAAGGATCACTCATGCCTCTACTCAGACGTCTTAAGACCACAGTTCCTCATTGTTTCTAATACTGAGTTCTGCAAATGGTGGGTGACTTGGGATTGGCAGTTTAAGAGAATTTTAAAATTGGCATAAGAGACACATGCGCTATCTCAACATCCTGAAGAGCATCCCTAAATTTCTTCTAAAACAAGATGGTAGTATGCAAACATATTGCTCAACAAGCTTTTAATTTTTAAAGTATCACTGGTGACTTCATATTCATTGTTTTCTTAGTAAAAAGCTAATAAAATTTTTTTTGCCTATTGCTGTTTTTAGCTGCCCTTACACATCATAGCATTTAGCCTGTTCAACATTCACACAGTAAACAATCTACTCCTCTGAGTGCCATGAGGTCTTCTCAAGGCATTTCATCAAACATTTATTTCCAGTGGAGCCAGCTGAAGCAAATGGACACTTATTCACTGTTGATCCTGAAATACAAGTTCCAGAAAAAATGTTGGTAGATTGAGTAAAACATCCAGATTGTAAACTAGCATGGCAAATTTTCACTCTCCAGGGTCAGGTCACCATGGGTGTCTTATTCAAAGCAGAATAGTTGCTGCAGTTTTATACTACCTGTGTAATAACTCATGACCTTAGTAATAAGGAACTCATTAAACCTATTTCCTGCTTTTCCATTACACATAGACCTCCCAGCAGTTTAAACCATACCTAATGAGTCCAAGTATTTTAAGGGATAGTGTTAAAATTATCTACCATTCTTTTGTATCTGAAATCACCCTTTTATTTTCCTCCACTACATTGCTAGCATAACTAGGAAACAATATGTTAACCTAATTACATGTTATTTATTAGGCAGCAAGCAAATAAGTCATTCAAAGACAAATCCCTGTAGTTATTCATAGAGCTGCTTTGGATGACAAAGATATAGTAAACCGAGCAATCTTTCATTGTATTTACTGCACACTCTTTGTACTAATGAACAATAACCAGCTTTACTTAAATAATGGCTTCTGTTCTGAGTTGTGGTAAATGTTATACAGACCATATTCATCAAAAGCATGTCAAAGCCATGGATGACCTTTATTTCTTTTGCTTGCACTTGAAGAATTTGGGTAGCTGGTGAATAGCAATGATTTAAAGGGCTTAATAAACATAATGTAAAATAATTAGTGTCTTTAAAAAAACAACATGCATAATGTACTAGTGGCAGCTCAGCCCCTGAGAAACAAACAGTGAAGATGTTGGCAATTTATTTTTATAACCCTTACCTTTCAAGGAGCCTATGCATTCTCTTTGCTTTCAGTTTGAGACAGGCTTTCTCCGTGCTCTTAAGCATGCATTAAATCTGTACCACAGTGGGAAGAAAACTTCCCATTATCTTCACTCATCACTTGGAATTAATGAAGGCTATAAAGCAGAAGAAGTAAATTTGAATATGAATTCACAGAAAGAATGAAATAGGCAAAAAAATAAGAGAAGAAGAGGGCTTTGGACTTGACTCTTTTAAGTCAGGTTAGGTTTTATGTGCTTTTTGGAAAAGTAACCAGAATCCCTATCTTCTTCCTCTCACACAGCAATCCTACACATGATATGAAAACACCCTCTTTCTGCTGCTGAATATTTATGCTTCAAAGAAGCTGACTCAGGACAAGACAGTATAGAAGTATCCTTGAGTGTGATGGCCTGGATTGTCTCCCAAGGACGGTGCTCAAATACCCTTTTATGATCCAGATATTAGAGAACATGATGTCTAACAGACCTGATAGAATACTCTTCTTGAGCATTGAGTCAGAGCTCTAGTTATCTTTCTGGTGCTCCAGGTCTGACCTGGCAAAAATATACTAAGAATGTCTACTGGATAAGAATTTTCTTGTGGGACAGATAAGACACTGCAGTGAAATATGCAGGTGCTTAATGTTACCAAGCTTTGAGAGTCCTGGGCAACCACAAGAGAAACATATAAGCAGAAAATTGCTGGGGGGAATTAATGGTTTCCATGGTTGTACAACATCTGTGCAAACACTGAGGACCTACATTGTGAAGTCAGCTACACCACTGGCAATTAATAAAATCTCACGTTCTTTTTTGAAATTAAATAGAGCACAGCATTTGGCATGAATAACATTTGCTGACCCAGCTCAAAATAAGGACTCTCACCAGTCTGATACCCAGCTTTTGGGGACAAATATTTCAAAGTAATTGTACTTCTTCCATCCTAATTCTCCTTATGCGTTCTTAAATGAAGAATTCTCCAATGTCCATTAGCAAAAGAAAGACCCAACTAACTCTTTCAACGAGGCTTCATCTAGCTTATTAACATCAGCATTATGTTTTTATTTTTAGAAGAGTTGAGTAAAAATAACAAGCTGTTCCTAACACTGCAAAAAAGTGCCCTGTAAATGTGGTCCAGTAAATTCAGTCTAAGAAGTTTATTTCTTATCTTTCTCTTGTCTTTTGAGACTTAAATTGAGCAAATCAAATGAATTTATAACAGCAAGTACAAATTTCTGTGTCTAATACTTTTAGAAAGTCATACATATTTTCATAGAATAGAATGAATCATTAAATTGTAAATTGGTTAGGGTTAGAAGGGACCTTAAAGATCACATAGTCCCTGCTGTGGATAAGGATAGCACTCACTAGATCAGGTTGCTCAGGGCCCCATACAACCTGGCCTTGAACACTTCTAGTGACGGGGCAGTACCTCTGCCTTCTCCCTATCCATAGTTACCATTTATCACTTGTGTTCTTTAGTGTGGTTGGTCTTCCTGTTATGGCTGATATACCTGCAGAAGCCTGTATTATTATCTCGTCAAATTAATCCTCAGCCATGCTTTGATCTTCCTCACCCCATTGCTACACACCTTGATTGTGTCCCTATATACTTCCCAGGTTACCTGCGTCTACTTACACTGACTGTGCATTTGTTTCTTATGCTGAAGTCTGACCAGCAGCTCTTGATTCATCCACATCAGTCCCTCGACATCCTTTCCTGTCATCCTAGACATGAGAACTGAGAGCTGTTGTGCTCTATGAAAAGTGTCCTTAAAGATCTGCCAGCTCTGTTCTGCTTTCTTCTTCCAGAGAGGGCAGTTTCCTAGAAAGCCCTATAGATTAACTCCTCCTCCTAAAATTCAGGGTCCTGATCTGTATTCCTCAGGTTTGCAAACTCTGCCCATGCATAATCACTGCAGCTCAGGCTTACTCTTGATGTCCCAGTTAGTTTGCTCGTACTGGTGACAATCAAGTCCAAAATCACACCATTCCCTGTGGCAGAGCTATCTATTACCTGCCTCAGAAAGTTATCCTCCATGCATTCCTGGGTTGCCTGAGGCTTGCCTCTACATTGTGTTGGGTTTAGTGCTGTTACAATTATGCCAACTCTATAGAGTGCAGATTGCAAATGGGTAAATTCTCTTTTTAAGGCCCCAAAGACTTGCTTGATGAGATTCTTAAAAGGACTTATAGTTTTTGGCTGTAGCCTCAGTTAGATGCAAAGGAGAAATATTGACAAAATATTCTCAACAGGTCAAACAACAAAAAACTTTACTGACAACCTTCAGAAAATCAGAGAACTTTGGCAAAAGTGTAGAGCAGCATTCAACCAAAACGAAATATTTCACAAAGGATTAACTTAGCCCATTCAACTTAGCAAACTCCAAGCCCATCTGATTTTAAATTACTCAAAACTCCAGGAAAAGGGAATTAGAAGAAGAAGCAGAAAGAGAAAGAGAGAAAAAACGTAGAAAAGAACCCATATAGCTACCACTCCTGGTTCCAGTGGCGTTCAGCTGACAGAAATCCCAAGAGGAGGTAGGGTCAGGACGTGTGCTTGCCGCAGGCTTTGGTTTAAATACCCTGTGGCCTTCCTGAGCCCTTCCCCCAGGCGGGACTTCTGGTCATTTGGCCACTGCAAGGCCAGGCTGGGGCTCCAGGGGTGGGGTGTGGAGCGCTGCCTCCGGTGTGCCAGGGGCTGGCGGCCGCCGCGGGGCTGGGGTCCAGCCCGGGGCTGGGGGGTGCGGGGCAGGGCCTCGCCTCACCAGGGCAAGGCCCGGCCTGCCCCTTCCCCTCACACGCGCTACACGTGTTTCCCAAGAGCAATCCTCACGGTCTCTCACACTCTCTAACCTAGACTGCACAACTATCCAATTCTGTGATTAGAGAGAAAGAAGAGAAAAATAAAAGGTTGATTAATACAATGTCACTGATTTTACAATTTAATACAGAAGTTTGGGCTGACTTGCTTTCAGCTATTTGGTAGTGGAAAGTATCACACTGATGAAGACCATGCCACCAGAACTTCTGACATAAAGTGCAATTATTCCATACAATCATCATATTAAAGTGATATGCTAGTCATCTCTAAGTAACCTGTAGTCATCTATATAATTTCTTGTGTCACCTTTAAAGAAGAACTCTTGTTGACTTTGTCTGAAACACTTGCTGTCTCAGTCTGCTAATGTTGCAGAGGCTGTAAGCATCAGAGTGCTGTGCTTGTAAGAGAGCTGTTTTCTTCTGAGATTCCAAACGTGTAAACAATATATTCAGTCCAACAGTGTCTTACCCTACAAGCTAAAGTAATTGCATTCACCCCTTAAATTTCAGGGTAGACTTTCATCTAGGTCAGCAGTAATGAATTAAGCTGTATAAATATATTTGCCTTCATTTCTTTGTATCAGTAATTAGGGCCAAAAAACTCTCACTCCTCTCCCTCCTGACCCAATAAATATTAAAAATGAGGTGAATTCACGCAGACAGAAAGTGTTAGCTGGACTAACAGTGTGCTAGCTAGATGAACTATACCATGTTCTATGTATTTACCACACGTGTTCCATTTGAACAGCATTATAGAAAAATGTTTTCTAAAGTCACATAATTCACCTGATCTGTTCTCCAAGTCAGCTTGGGAGTTAGGCAGCTGCCATATAAACTGCCATATTTGACACTTTATATACAAGGCAAATAGATCATCATTAGAGGAAAACCTAAAAGCAGTGCAAAGTCTCATTCACCTTTCACCCTGTAGAAGGAGTGTGTTCTCAAGAGTAAGGGTGAGTGCACCCCACAGGACAAAAAGGAAGCCTATACCATGATAAATGGCAGGGAAGATAGGCCACTGGTATCCAGCATCACAGATGATTAATGCTTGTGAACACAAAGAGTTACCACTAGGTCCCAAGCATAATGACGAAAGAGCCTGCATTGTTTCAGCATGTGAAAAAGGATATAGCCACATTCAGTTTTTGAAAATGCACAAGGAGACACTTATACCACCTAAACCCATATGAAGCTTTTTAGTGGTGTAAATGCTCAGAAAAAGCGTTTCTTATGAGCTAAAGAATATAGTAAATACCTCACTACTAACTTATTCCTTGCTGCTAACATATGAGACAACTGCATCACCATGTACACAGTAATTCTCCATTGAAATAATGAATAAATAACTCTGACAAATGCTGCCATCATGTAATTGGTATAATGAGTTTGAATAGGGCTGAGGTTCTGAGAGTGATTTCTAGCTGGAGTAGATTAAAAATAAATCATGGAAGTTGTTGCAGGTTTAACTCTGACGTCACTGAGACAGGAGTATGACATGAATTTTGTGGACAATTGTTAGAACAGAAAAGCTGAAAATAAGAAATTGCATCAAAGCTTGACCAAGAGATAAATAAAACATAGATCAGATGTGAAGCATCTTACAAGCTGCTTTAGAAATAATAAAAGTACAAACTGCCATCTGAAATTAGAAATAGGTCTTGTTAGTTATTGCTTTCATTTGTTCTGCCAGGCTTTAAAGGATGTTCAGAAATAAAGTGTTAGAATAAGCTTGTGCTCTCAGAGACAAGCAGGACAGCTTCTTCTTTCCAGGTTCAGCTCTGCTGTGATACTGTTTGTGCTTAAGTAACTCTGATCTGAAAAACTGCCACTCTCCTCTCTTTACGTATCCGTTTCCTTGCTGACTGCATTTTTATCCATTTGGCTGAATTGAGAGGCAAGTATGCTTCTGTAGAGGTAATCTAGCAAGTGTTTGATGCAATAAGTTCAAGACTCCTTTTGTCATAAAGTAAGATGTTAATGAAAACCCTACGAACATCCTAATTCTGTCCCAAATATAGCACCACAAACATGGATAATACTTGTGAAATTTACAAAAGATTGTCACCATTTGCTTTATACTTTATTCTCAGCAAAGGATAGTGAAATTGCTTATTCGTTTCAAAAAATAAGCAGTAGATACTAGGGTTTACAGTGACTTTTCTTCCCAAAAGTAACACTAGATCAGAGGTCAGGACATCTCCTCAGGTTTCTTGCCTTAGGCTTACTGTCTTTTCTAGAATCCTATTTGCCTTCTCTGTACTAAGGTGCTTTTAATAACTTTTTTAACATACAGTGCTGACTACAGAAAGTTACAGAGGACAGAATAAAGAGATGCTGGGGCATTGTGCTTTTTATTTTTTTAAATTTAATTTTAATTTTAATTGTAATTTTTTTTCTTTTTCTTTTTCTTTTTCTTTTTCTTTTTCTTTTTCTTTTTCTTTTTCTTTTTCTTTTTCTTTTTCTTTTTCTTTCTTTTTCTTTTTCTTTTTCTTTTTCTTTTTCTTTTTCTTTTTCTTTTTCTTTTTTTCTTTTTCTTTTTCTTTCTCTTTTTCTTTTTCTTTTTTTTTCATTTTCTTTTTCTCTCCCTTAAAAATACCGTAGAAATAGATCCTTGTGAAAGAAAGGAGAGGATAATTGGATGGTAACGGTAGTGTCTGTGATGGTTATATCCCAAGGGGACAGTTCAAAATAAAACAAAGACTCATATTTAGTCAACTGCTGGGTCCCTCTGACATATGAATATGAAAACCATTCTGTGGACAAGTTGTTAATCACCAAGGAACAAAGGAGCCTTGATTAGGTGAATGTGGAGATACAATGCTCCTTAAAACACAAGCGGTTTTTCACATCTATATTGTCAATTTTCTGTTATCCTGAATAAACAGTCAGACACCAAAGTTGAGAAAAAGTGTCTGAATAAACAGAAATATGACATAGAACATATATATAAATCAGAGGGAATGACAAGGAGGACGTAAAGGATAAAAGGAAATTAGTGACAGCTGGTTGTGGAACACAGATTCCTAAGCTAGTGACCAAGCAAACAGATGAGTACACGGGACAGATTGGCTGAGCATGCTTATATTCTCCTTTATATCAGACTGGCTTATATAGTCAGCCAAGTGTCTTTGACCCACAGCTGAACTTCTCAAATATTTTAACTACAAATGCTGCAAAACTGACTGGAGCAACCAAATGACAAAAGACGTGGAAGAAAAAGATGTTAGCATCGTGTGCGTTAACCACTGTGAGTTACTGATGACCAGTCCATGCAGTAAACCGATGAAAGCAAGCATTTAAGTTGAAAAAGCTATATTTACATATCTCAATTTAGATGTTGTTTCACTAAAGAAAAAGTACTAAAAAACCCCACAAAGCTGGAAGATGTATACACAGTATAGACAAAGTTTGTTTTCCTCTTCTTATTCCTTTAACAATGCTCCTATTTTTTAGTTTCTTAATTTTTCCAGTGTTCTCAGATTCATTTCCTCATTATCTGCTGCATGATCTCAGACAGCTATTCATAGATATAATCAGTCTATAGCCTGACATTATTAGGATGTTTGCACTAGTACAGTAAAAAAATTGTTTGAGTGTAAATTACTGTTTATGTACAGAAGGCAGCATAAGCATACACTGTAAGGATATAAGCCACTACAACTGGGTGAGCAGTGTGAAAGGAATATGGAATTATACCATTCATGCTGCCAAGGTGGCAATGACCAACATGTCACTCAGAAGAGCAGTTTCTGAAACTGTCTTTGAAGGTGCCTTTCTCTTTCCTTGGCCTACTCTACTACCTCTCCAATACCCAGCTGAAAATGATTCACTGGAAAATAATCACCTGGGTGTGCTGGGTAGTCTGGTGTAGTTGTGAGAAGGTGATAAGCAAACACAGAGCTAAGGGATTGACTGGCATTTAGCAAGAACTTCTAACCAAGGAAGAGATAGTCGAGAAGCCTGTTGCTGAAAGTCAAAGTTCAACATCAACAGCATTTGCTGTTGTTGCATTCTGCCCACCAAGAGGAGCTGGGAGTACATCTCCTGGTTACTCCTGGACTGTGTCAGTTGTCCACCAATGTGGAGTTGTCATCCCTTAGCTTTGTTCCCAACCAGTCATGTCTCAACCTAACTTTCACAATTAGGCAAACCATACTCAAGCAACATTTTCGCACTCTCACAAGGCCTTCAGTCAGTGGTGTGCTTTCAACAAAAGCTTGCAAGAAGCTGTAAGGCTGGCAACAGTCAGGAAGAGAAGCTCTGAAAATGGGATGAAAATAGTTCATCTCTCTGGATTTCCACTGGGAAATTTAGACCACATTCAAGTTTTGAAATTACAGAGCTGCAGTCATTTGGGGGGCAACTGGTAGAGATGAGTGAGTCAGAAACTTAGTGAGGAAAATGTAGAGAGGGTGCCACATAGGCAGAGGACAAGACTATCTGGAGAGCTTTGTTTTTAAAACATCTTTTGAGGGAGGGAAAGAAGGGAACTGTGGAAAGAAAGTGAATGGATCAAGTCCTTAAACATTGCTTTTGAAGGGCTTTAAGCCTCTTAAGTATCTATGAAACTAAGAGATGAGTGAGTACAAATCAACCACCAAAGCCACTTTAGAGCAGAAGCATTTTTATTGTCATTCTTATTAATGATAATCATTCTGAAAAGAAAAAAAACCCCGAAAACCAGTTGCTGATTTAAAGCTGGTTCAGGCCAATTGTACCTGTCTTCCTCCACTCTCAGTGCTGCAAAAGGGAAAGGATTTATTGGATAGACCCTTCAAAAGCTCTTTCTGCTTCACATGCAGCTTAACCTTTCTTGGGGGTAGAAACAGGTCAGGAAAGGATAAGCAGGGACAAGCATCAAACTTGGCTTGTTGCTGTTCTCTCTGCCTAAGCTGGATGCCTTTCATTCTGATTCTGGGATAGTTCAAATTCAGAGGAAAGATCTTTTCTAAAGCAAATTCTTTTCTCTTGTTCCTCCTCTTTTCACCTCTACCTACACATTTCTCTGTGATCAGTCAATGAGAGAAAATAAAGACTGCATTTTGAACACAAGGATGGAAGAAAAAGAAAAAAAAGCAGCAGAAGAATCTCTAAATGCTTCACTGCACCCCCAGAAATTTTTTATTTATTTTGGCCTCTCTCTTCTTGTGAGACTGTACCTTATCACTTAGTGCTACTTTTTTTAGTTGAATGTAGGCTTTGTATTGCTGATGTGGGAAGACCTGTTACACAGAAAACAGGAAAAAATTGACCCAGAGCACAAGAGCAAAATGGCACAAGAGCCTTAGAAAGATCAATATGCAAGTTGGAAGAAAAGGAAAACCTTGCAATTTGAGAGGAAAAAACACAGATTCCTGTGTTATACAAGCAAATGCAGCACCATTAGCATAAGAGTGAAAACAAGATCACAGGAGTGAAGTCTGCTACAGGCCATGTTGGATGTTTGGGAATCCTTGGGATTAATCTGCAATATAAGAAAATTCACCTTTGTGAAAAACTGAGAGAGCTCAGCACTTTGTTTGTGTGAGGTTGGAAGGGAAATATAAAATTAGAACAACCAGTTCTGTGTTTGTGGCTATAGATTTGTTTCTATATATTTTATAGTCTTTGTACTTTATGTCTCCATCTCCTTGATACCTTTGATTCTTTAAATCAATGATGAAAATGTTCCAAGAGAGTAAATCTAAAGTAATTTTATAATTCATGTTCATTAAAAGACTTATGACAGAAAAACAGTCTTTATATGATACTCAGCGGAACAAGTTAGACAGGAATTATTGTAAAAGAAATGTTTAATTTCTCTAGTGCTGAATAAACATTACTGTAATGCTGCTCATGTTTTCAGAAGCTGAACTCCCTTTCTCCCTATAATTCTATTCCTGGATGGCTATAATGCAGTAATTTTCAAATATAGCAAATTATATCACGGTTTTTGAAACATGAAATAGTCCAAATGAGACTAGGAATCCAAGGCAGGTTGTCACTGAGGTCAATATAGACAGTCCTACTCAGCTGTAAATAAAACTCTTGGGAAAGATCACTATATTCATTTCCATTCATACTGTAGCCTATGGAAAGAATCCAAATCTGCAGGGGAAAAATTCAAAATGTCTTCATATTTAGGGTTGTCTTATTCCCAGGTATTTTAACTGGTTTTTTCCCAGAATGTCTCTAGCTTTATTTGTTCAGTCTGGGAGGTCACTGATTCTTGGTTGATCCATCTCATATAGTTCTTGAAGTATGCTCAAGAAGCATTAGCGATAGTAGGTGATTAGGAAGATATTCAGTTTGTTCATCAATTCAGTTTTCTCACATTCATATAGCTCTGCACAGACACGATTCTGAGATTCATGGCATACACTTCAGAAGAGTGTCATTGCAGGCTCTCCACACACTGTTCCTCCCTTCCTGCCACACTGAGTACTCTCTGAAGAACTCACAGAGTATTTGTTCTACACGAGGCTTAATAGCATTCCCAGACAGCCTTTACAGAGCTACAGCTACAGGCCACCCATCTTGTTTCAAGTGCTTTTCCTCACGATTTGGGATTCAAAAGTTTTTAACCTCATTGATAAAAGATCTATCTGTGGTTTTTTTGCTAAGAGGCACCAGAGAAGCAAGTGTCATTTGTTCAAAGAAATGTTAATATTTTTGATATTTGTTTGGTTTTTTTTACCAGCAACTATCAGAACAGTGGCATTGTATCTGACCATGAGAAAACCAGGCTGAACACTGCCAACTCAGAAAAAACACTCAGTATGACATTGGAGAGGGAAGAAGTGTGAACATAACTGCTTTATGGTATAAAGCTGTCAGCAAAGGACTGCAAGTAAAAAGATGTTCCTCTTTTACACGGTTTTCAAATTTTGAAGATTACAGAGAGAGAAGTATGGGGGTAAAGGCTCCTAGCTAGTTTCAGAAAGTTCAGTCAAATGGATGAACAGATCACTGAGATGCCCCAGCTATTATGCAGAAGTCTGGTACATGCAATCAGAGAAGAAACATTTTTCTTGCCAGTGGCTGAATTCAACATAAAAATATGTCCAGTTCTTTGTACTGCCCTAGCTTAGACTACTTCCACTATTTCAAAACTTCAAGTTTTGAAATAATAACGTTAAATCATTGAAATTGCACCTTGTTTTTCCTCTTATAAATTTATTTATTTATTTAATTCTGAATCAGGAAAAGTTTGTTTCCTGAAAGAAACTGTATTTTTTTCACTCTCTCTATATGATATAACAGAAGTGCAAAAATGCAATCATTTTAGCTTTTTGAAGAATAGGTGAGTATAAAATTTGGGCTTATTCAGTGTGAATCACTTAGTAAAAACAAGGCACTAACTGAAGTGTGAGTATGAACATTCCTAAGGCATTTTTTGTTTTTCCTATAGATTATCAAGATATGGACTACCTGAACCAGATAAAAGCTAAAATAAAGACTGCTCAAATGCCTGACTTGAAGTGGAACCCGAGACCTGAAATTAAGGCAGTTACCTACCTTCTGAATTACATTGCCACAGAGTCTCACACAGATAAAAACAGCTGGATCTGGTGGCAACTATAAAAAGCTCATCTAGTCTAGCTTCCAAGCTCTCTTTTGTAATCCATTCTCATCTTAACTGTAGTCTTTAGAAGACCAAATCTGCCAGCCAGAAAATTAACAAAACAGAAAATTAACCAAAAATATCTATTTCTTGTCACTTGTTGGATGAACAAACATAATTTCGGATATGAATTAAAATGACATAGTCAAAGAAATATTAAAGGCCTGTGATTTATGGACTAGCTGTCATGTAATGCAAGATGGAAGCTTTAAAATTATACGAGATATGGTGGGAATTCTAAAAGTTAAAAATCAAAAAGATAATTCAATTTGAAGAATATTATAACCTAATGTACACACATCATGTTCAAAGGCCATGTCTATATGTCTATAAGAAATATCTATATATAGAAGATGAATAAATAATTCACTCTGGCCTCAGGAGACTCAAGGATTAAAATCAATTACTACAGGGATTTGTTGTTGCTGTTGTTTTGCACAAAGCAATAAATATGCTACCTTGCTAGATCTTTAGATTAGGTTTTCTTTACATCTTTAAAGGTAGTTTAAATTTATCACCTTGAGTGCGTATCATCGTATCACCTGCAGCAAAGATCTCTCACATCAGCTTTTTATGGACTACTAAAATATGTTGTGCAATATTTTGCAGTGTAAACCATTCCCAGACTTTCTAGCAGTCAGGTGCCCAGTGAAAAGTTCTTGACATGAACAGAAAGGATGAAGTAGAAAACCCCCAAGCCAATAGCAAATAAAGGTGGATATATTCAGATAACTGTATTATCTTTTTTAGAGAAATCACTGATTAAACAATAACTAAGCTTAAGAACTGAGTCAAAGTCATAGCTGAAATTGTTCTGGATTGTTTTTAAGAAAGCAGCATTTCAGATTCTTATGGAAAGAACACGAGCAAAATGAGAGAAACTCTTTCAAACTTGGGGATGTGACACATTAGAATTTCAAAGAAGACACTGATCAGTATTAGCAATGAGATTTCGTTTGCAGATCTCATGTAAAATTAATTTTTATAATTCTCTTAGTTCCTGTCTACATATACAGATTTTTTTTTTTCTTATTATCTACTTTATTACCATATTTGAATTCTCATGTTCAGTGTCTGGGAAGAAAAGATGAGGGATAGGCATCTTACTATTACTCAAAGAAAAATGCACTCTCAAATCTCAAACCATTGGTCCCATGAACTGAAGAAGTGTTCCCTCTAAAAATGTTATCATGTCTCAAAAAAGGGGACGAAGTATTAACTGTTCCACTGAATAATCAATTTGAGTGAAATTACTGCTAAAGTTATGTAGTTATGTTGGGATGTAATATTTAAAGTGCTTCTTACGCAATGAGATTTTCCATTCAAATTTCACAATTCAGTTTGACACATTCTTCTAATAGCGTATTTAGAAGCCAGAGACAGCAATAATGCCATCAGCAGTGACCCATTAGCTCCACATCAACAAGCAAATTCAGCACAGTCACTCCTACTAAATACACCTGAGTCCTTCCACTTAAGTATCAGGAAATGTCTGACTGCTTAGCTAGCAAGATTTAACAAGATTACAGCTCAAGGAAATGTGGCTACAGGCTGTTGTCACATTCACTCTAACTCATATTCATAATGTCTTCTGATCTATCTCTAGACTCATGATATGCATAAGGAAAAAACCCCAACACACAGATTTTATTTTTCTGCCAGCTTTATAGCTAAAGAAGAAGAAACAGGATCTTAGGAATTTATGCCACTACTTCATCAGTTTTGGGGGGGCAAGGGAGAGAAAGAAGCCGTATGTAGTCTATATCATTTATAGGTCATATGAGTGAAGTGCTTACCTTAAGAGGAATTTGAGCATCTTTGGCAAACCATCCCTGTCCCATTCTCTAGGGTAGCAATGTGTTATCAATGGGCAAACAGACTTCTAAGTAAGCTAAATATGAGCATGAGGATGGCTTCCTTCTGTCAAGTCCTTTTATTCTCACTTCAGTCTGAAAGAGGTACGTGAACTTGGAACAACTTGGCTGAATGATGCTGTTTAAACATACATCTTCTCAGAGAGAAGTCACAATTTCGTAGTATGGTCGTATAATATATGCTATATCTGAAAACATGTTGACAGGAGTTATTAAAACAATAGGTAAGACACAATCTGAACAATTGAAGTCTCAGAGGTTTTGGAGACAAGGGTCAGTCAGAACAGCAGTAGTTTCCAAGAAGTTACTTAGATTATCCATCTCTCTCTGAACCTTGATTATCTCCAAAGTATACACAACTATATGCATATTTATATATTTGTGTGATATTCAGGATTCAAAATCCAGGATGGAGGGCGGAAGGGAGAGAGTACGTCTGTTATGTTTAAATTTTTTTCCGATGGTCATCAGCTAAATCACATGAGAAGCAATTAAATACAGGGAGGTAGACTGACAAGATGACAAATGTACTCGTTGTCTATATTTCAGAGTACTTAAATTTTATCCACTTGAGTTTCTAACCTCATAAAAGAGAGTAAACCCAGAATGCTTTGCTATTGCTGCCTGCAGTGAAGTTACACACAGGCATGAAGTTTCAAATCTTCAGAAATAAGTTGGACTTGGAAATTCTAGGTGAGACACTTTCATTGATAAAACTGCGATTACTACTCACTTTCGATCACCTGAGCCGTATTGGATTGCTCAGGAATCCAACAGATTTTGAAAGCTCTAGCCCACATGTATGATGTGATTGCAGGATATGTTTCTTCTCAGGAAGGTAAAAAAAGCAGGCATGTCCTGTAGGATGTATAAATATCTGTTAAACCTACACACACTCAAGGTCATTATTTCTGTGACCGCAGAGAGCCACAAAAACCTTTGCTGAGAAAGGGAAGAGTGTCCGTCACAACCATAGAAATTGGCCAAAGCAGTAGAAGCAGAAAGGAAACAGATTTAGATATTGATTCAGCAACTTCACTTGGCAACATCTGACTGCAGGCATTCTTGTGAACCCCAAATGGATTTTGAAAGCATCCACAATTGAATACAAATGTTTCCTCCGGTGTGGCAAAGTTTGTCAACACAAAATGGTGCCACCTCAACTTTTTTTTTGTAGAAAAAGAGCAAATTGCATTTAGTGTACAAATCTCCTTGACTCTGGTGCAAAGGGCAGCACTGAGGCCGCACCAGGAAACACTCTTCAAATGTCTGATTTCAAGACCATCTAGCATTTTTCCTAATTTCTGGAAGATAGCTATCTGTCCTAGACACAGCAGAAATTCCCAGTCAAATGAATATGCTTTTTCAGTTAATTAGCAGGAGAAAAACCCAACTTAATTATTTTCCCAGATACCTCAGGAAAATAAGTACATTGTTCCATATTTGGCCTGCCTTCAAGCTAGTCTCTCCTTGAATAAGCTTTTAAAAATACTAAGCAGTTCTTCAGAAGAGAAGAAGTTTTCTATCTGAGATGAAATATCACATATTGATATGCCCTGAGAGCCTCAGAAAGCCAATATCCTTTACATAAAGTACGGTATAGATGAAGAAAAATATTTTCTACAAATTTATTATATGTATAAGTGACTCAGTGTGGAAGTTTTGTGGCCAAGCCTAGAGTAAATTAGGTTCTCTTTTTTCACGCAATGCAATACTGTTGATTCCCTTCAACATTTAAACTGCTACTGAGGGGCAAAGTGTGATAGTGAGAGGGAAAGAGGGCTTTGCTGCTGCATGTGGGAGGAGGATGCCTGCTTTTGTCAAGCTGGCAGCCTTGCCTTTCAGCACACACTCTGCACCACTGACATTCAGCGGCTGCAGGAAGAGATAGATCATCTGAAGAAGCTGAGACAAATATTTGATTTGGATGATTATCCTGCAGGTGTCTCATCATCGCTACGATGCTTGGAATTACTAATTATTTTCCTTCCATTTATGCGTCTCTTGCTGTGAATATATATACTATGTCATAGGTAATTCAGTTTATTTTGATCAATGTGACCCCTTGACCACTATTTCAAGGAGAGCCTACTAATGGGGAATAGTCTGTGCTGGAGGAGAGAAGGAATTCTAGGGGTGATCCTAACAGAAGATTTAGTTCATCTTGTTTCCTATCAGTTCTTTCTCTCTAATGGAATACTGCATAGCAATCGCAATGGAGTATCTCTCTGGTTTCCTCAGCCCATTTCAGTGAGCCTTAGACCCACTTGTATCTAGCCTTTTCAGCTCCTGAAGCTGTGCACAAACAAACAGAAATAAATCAGGTGGTAGTACAGGTATTATTATTTTTTTAAAGCTGTTAATAGCATGAATAGTATTGTTTAGTTGTCCGTATTCCTTGTCTGGACTGGATGGTACCACTAAGATCTCCCCTGACCCTTCATAAATGTCAAAGAGGGTGCAATTTTGTGTACAGATAATGAAGGTAATTTTTCCTCACAATACTCCCCACCACAATCTGCTTTACTTGTAGGTGACACTGGAGGTGGGGTAGGTACCTTAAAAAAATAATACTTTAATGGTATTCAAACAGCTAACCATGTATGATTTATTGGATTGGTTTCTGCAAAAATAAGAAGGGAGTTTTGTTTATTTATGGAATGTCTGAGTGCAAATGGAGGTAGGAAATCAAACTGTTAACATCTCACCTCATTACAAAGTCAAGTTAAATTTCAAATGACAGAAACAAATTGTGCCAAATCAGTCTTTTTCCCATTAGAAAACATACACTATTCCATTGAAGACTGATGAGGCAGACAAGGTTTCACACTGATGGAAATTGAAATATCTTCTTACAATAATTCTTGATATTTTCTAGGTAATATTCTTTTCTAGAAAGATTCTTGTTCTTCTGCTTTTCAGCTCAGAACAAAACCAGTTTTTGTACTGGGATAGTCTCCATGGGAAGGAAGCTGTGTTTTTTCAGTCACTTCTGAAAATTACGTTTGTGAGAATGCAATACTGTTCATATTTTTGTGGGTGGCTCTGTACAAATTTCACAGGCAGAATTTTTTTTACAGAGTAGTGACACATTATGTGATTATGCCTCTGTGTATAATTAAGTGGTTACAGTATAGACATATTACTGGTTTTCTAATGTCAGCAGCAGAAGCCTCTTTGCCAGGAATTGAAAGTGCTTCACTTTAGCGATTAAAAAAAGCGCTATACATGACTCTGTATTCAGATTTTACGTGTGCTCCAGTCGGGCTGTTTGAGAGATATGAGAGTTACAAGACAAGCTGTGGCTTCCCAGCAGCCCATCTAATATCCGAAATTATATGCGTAGCAGCATATAAAAGTTTGTGTTCAATTTGTCATGAATATGGGCATGATACAGGCAAGAACACACACCCTTTAGAGGCCTCAGCAGAGGAAAAGCAGGCAACTTTTTTTTTCTGAGCAGGCACCAAGTGACAAGCAGGAGACAAGGGTGCTTGGGGCATGCCCTTCCCTATTTACAGGCTGCTCTTGTTGTTCCCAGCTATTGCTCCCACTGCTGTGAACCCACAGCACTCCACTTTCTGTCGTTGTCACCCTGTCAGAGTGACAAGGAATGGACTAGTTAGATACACAAAACTTCCTCAGGAAAAGGTACCAAGAACACGTGTTATCATGTCTCCCTGGGACTCAGCCTCCAGCCTCTATTTTTCAGGCTGGTTCTCTGATCAAAGATATTGGGGCCTGCAGGGAAGTGGCAACATCATAGCTGTGAAAAACAGTCTTAATGAGATAACTTGAAGGCACTCTGCTGTACAGAAAGAAAAGTAAATCGAGCAATGGTTTACATTTCCATCTAAACTAGAGTAGGATGTTTAGCAGCTTCTGAAGCCTTGCAAATTTAGCAGCGGCTGCTGGAAACAGTTCAATTTGATGCTAAACAGAAATAATAAAGCTAGCGTAGTTAAAAGGCAATCAGTTCCTCCCTTAAGGTTATATTTAGATGCAACTTAGACCCACCAGGTCTGGCTTGAAAGGACATCCAGGACTAAAGCATGTTTGTTGACTGAGTCACGAAAGGCAATCAATAATAGAAGTCAGTAGTAAAAAAGAAAAAATGGCATACTGCCATTTGGAATTATGATTCAAGATGGACGTGGATCAGACTGAATTCCATCATTTTAAGCATGGAAATGTCCATTTGGCTAGGGAACTCCTCTTCATAAACTGCAAGGTAGTCACTAGAAGGCAGATGTTTCCAGGATCAGTAGTGCAAAGTGACCACTATTAATTAATCAGTTCTGTTGTATTTGATAGGTTTTAAACTGCCCAGCTACTTACATCCCAATACTCAGAAATATGTTCTTGCACACTGTTTATGCAGCAGAGAGATTAGGAGCACAATAGCGGGTACAGACCCAAGTCCTCACTCTTAGCAGGGACAGGTTTCTGGCAGCTTGACCTCCTCCTAACCTCTGCCAGGCCCTGGGGCAGGCAGTGCTAAGTAATGGTGCAAGCAGAAAAAACACTGGAGGCGTGGTCACTCCTGAGCAACCCTGGTTGCCAAGAGAGGCAAACCAGTATTTTACCATCTATTGAGGGGAATAAGTCACCTACAGCTTCTTCTGTCCACCTCTGCCACAGCCACAGCTGCTTGATTTCCTTGGACACACACCCGGGTGGCTCCAGCTGGCACCCAGCTCTGTGGGTGTTGCCCAGACACAGCAAGCAGATCTTGACCAAATAGGATCTCTACAAGGATCAGCTCATGTACCAAGTGCATGAGGAGCAGGAATCCCAGACCATGGCTAGTAAGGGTTAGGATAGGTTTGGGTGTTCTATGCTCTCATTCTAGGAAGGCAGCTCTCATCTCTCCAGTACATTCTAGGCAATCTTCCTTCTGTTTAATTTCCTCCAGCCTAGCCACGAAATCTCTTGGAACTGCTTTTCTCAAGTCTCCAACTACCAATGTGGTAATATGTGTATATATACGTACCCCACCACATATTCTGTATAGGTATTACATGTATCCCCGACACCAGCAAATGAAATAAGGGTAGAAAGATACTGAAGTTACTGGTGCTCTACTGTGGCTGTTTAAAGACAACTGTAGGGTGCACATAGGTATGGTTATAAGAGCTGTAATTCCTCACTCTCTAAGAAGTGCAAGAAAACCTGTATGTTAAGTATAAAATAATTAATTTTGTTTCTATTTCAGAGTCTCCAGCTTGAAATATCGTTTAACTTCATATCAAACTGCATGTAAACTGGACTTAAGTGAGAAGGGTGAGATATACTAGAATTAGGCAACAGGAGTTAAAACAAACACTTTGGCATCAACCCAAAATAAATCATTTAGAGTTCAGTGCCATTCAGGAATCTAATAACTATGCACACAACAATAGAAGTATTTAAAAATTAGGGTTTATTGAAAAGTGAAAATTAATTTGCGATACAGAAAAAAATGAAATTTTGAATGGTTTTAATTTTCATTTCTCAAAACCTGTTGCTTTTTTCTACATTCCATGTTAAGAATTTTATGGAAATTTAGAAGTATAGAAGTTTTACTAACAAAAAATTTTTATAAGTAATTTGTTGGTACAATTTTTATAAAGAAGTAAAACTCATAATAATTTCAAAATTTCATGCAATAACAGAAACTGACTCAAAAGCATTTTCAGAGTCTGCAAATTTGGCCTAACATATTTTCTTGTGAGACAAATAAATTTAAAATAGAAGACGCCAAAGAACAAAATAAAATCAGAGAGAGACTTGATATATATATATATAAAGGCAAAATGAGGTTTTTTAATTCATGGAGGATGAAGTCAGAGGCACATAGAACAATTTAGAGAAAGTAAAGCATCAGCTCAGATTTATTCTTTCACATAGCATGAGATCAGGAGAAAACAGAAAGAAACCAAATTTCAGAAAGGCCTTTTGTCTATAATGAATTTGTGGAATATATCACTAAAGTATCTCATCAAGATCTGGAGTGTGGCTAGTTAAATGGTTAGTAAGCGTAGCCAGAAGTTTTATGGAGTATAAACATATTCTTACAAAGACATAAATTTCATGTCAGCTACATCTTTTTCACTTTTTTTCAGTTGTTGCCAAAGAGTATGCAGGGTTTTTTGCAAATAGGGAAATAACAATGTACTGTACTTCAGTGAAAACGCCATTTTCTTTCCTTTTATATATTTGGTTTGTTGAGATCTAAATAAGATTATCTTCTGACCTGAAGCAAGACATTTCACATGCTTTTTTTCATCCATTTTTAATAAAGCAATGCAACGTAGATGAAAAGAGAGAGATAATCACCATTCCAGTGAAACCGTGGAGAAGAAGAGAAAATGATGGCAATAGTGGGTTTTGATGAAGAAGTTACTCTGGCTGCCATCTGAGG
>VZTF01005906.1:111395-136115 GCA_013397755.1 Cnemophilus loriae
ACTCTGGCTGCCATCTGAGGAGAAAGGAGGTGAGAAGGATCCATCTGTTAAACTCCACATGGTGGTTCTGTCCGCCTGCATCCCACAACATACTGCCTTCATAGTGGGGGTGTTGAGCTACCAGCCCTCCTACCTCCTGTAAATTTAGTATTTTCGGACCTGCGTGCATCTCTCGTATCCAAGTCTCAGTTAATTTTACTGATGCAGCCTAATCTCTTCTCGTAGAGCCAAATGGCAGCTTTAGGCAAGGGTCATGCTGGGACTAAGAGTGCCAGCACACTCATGGATAACGGGGCAGGCAGAGTTCCCAGTTGCCCTTCCTTCCCTGTATTAGAGTCTACAATGGTGTGTATTAGGGTCAATGGTGTGTTCTTGGGCCCTCAGCACAGGGTTTGTGAATGGCAAAAGTTGGCAGGAGAGGGTGAACATCCTTACCCAGAAGAAATGGAGAGAAGAAATAAACCTTTAATGTTTTGCAATTTCCTTAGTGTGAATTTGAAAACCCCAAACATCTTTGGGGTTCAATTTTTTAATTTCATCAAAGATGAGACAGGCAGATCTGTCCAGCTTTGTCTCTCTTTTCTGGGAACATTTGGAGAGACAGCAGACATATGCAGTGTGTCACCACCTGTCACAGCTAGCAATTGCTTGGCTAGCAGAAGGTAACTCATCATCTCCAGCCCAGGTCTTTCCCCTCTGTGCCACATGTGCTGGATGCAACAGTGCCATGGTGGCAAGGAAGAGCTCCCAGTGAGGCTGTCACAGGAGATTTCAGAGTCTGTGGTGGTCTCCTTCCCCCCAGCTGCTAGGCAGTGCTTTGTTTGAGCTCCAGATGCCAAGAAAGTGTTTGTGCTCGCAGAGCAGACGTAATCCTGGATGGAAGAACAGGGTGGCCCCAATGGGTATACCAGTGGGGGAGAGTCCAGTACTGCCCAAAATCAAGCCCAGGAGCATGCTGGAGGAGAGAAGTGCCCTGTCTGGGCATCCAGAACCCAGAAAAAAGGAAGCACTTGGGTCCAGGTTTCCTTCTCTCAGAACCACAGCCAGAGTGGGGGGAGAGAGAAGGGGCCATCGAGATCCCTGTGGAACAGCAGTGGGCTGCTGTTCCAGAGACACCTGGAATCGTGTCCACAGGTATGCCATTGTGGGAGCAGGCCGGCTGCCAGTGCAGCACTTACCAAAGACCTCAAATCAGAGGAAAAAGAACCCACACAAATGAACAAGCAGAGGACCTAATCACAGTTTTCTAATATAAAAGTAGCAGAAAAGGGTGAGGTCACACAGAGCTTGGAGAACCATTGCTCTTGTGCTCAGTGGCAGGCACCCCTGTTTTCCTGTGCTCTCTCTATGCCTATTGTTTCACCGGCAGATGGGAAAGGCAGTGCAAGAAAGTCAATCTTCTCTGCCTCTCAATCACCTCCATTACTCTCTGTCTGATATGAGGGGAACAGCAAGAGTTAACAAGATGTGTGTGTGTGTGTGTGTGTGTGTGTGTGTGTGTGTGGAGGATGGAATTTAAATGAAATGTGGAAATAGGGGACCGCTGGCATAGCACACAATTCAAAAGCAACTTGTTTCACCAAAGGACTGTTTGCAATGTACGGCCATGCTAACAATAGCCTTCCTTCAAGTTCGCCTTTTAGTGGGGAGAAAAAGGGCAACCTGCTGCCCTCAGCGAGGGTGGGTGATGGAGGGGTGGGAGATGATGATGGGGGCTGAGTAAAGAGAGGCAGAGAGGCAGGCAAGGGAAGGAGGGAGAGAGGGAGGCAGGCGAGGGAAGAAAGGGGAGCAAAGGGGGAGGAAAAAAAGAGAGTGCAAATCCAAATGTCGATTTGTAGACACAGTGAGGAGAGCCTGCTGGCTGACAGGCTGATTTATTGGATTCTTCCAGTTAATCACTGCCGGCCTGTGGCCAAACGGATCTCCAGCAAAGCTGAAAGGCAGCTGAGGGAAACAGGCTTATAAGCATAAAGCCGCATAATGGTGTTCAATGAAGTGTGAGACTTTTAGTTCAGTCTCAGTGAGCCGGCCGCATTGCCGGAATGTCAAAGAGGGATTGTGGGTGGAAAAATTATGGATTTAAACTGCTAGCTGTAAATGAGGTCAATATGTCTGGTTCATAAACAGTCCGAGGCTATTCCAAGAATGCAGTGAGGGGGAAAATTAGCGTGAAGCCAACACTGTAGACAAACCTCATTGAGATATAATTGCAGCTATAAATACAAGTGAAAAGCTTACTGAGTGCAATAAAATATAGACATGGTTTTTTATCTCTCTCCCCCCCCATATTTCCTTCTTTCAATCTATGCATTTGTTAAGTGTTGTGCATCTATAATATTCCCCCCCTCCTCCCTCTCCCTTTCCCTCTGACACCCAGTGTTGAAATTAATTGAGTGTTCTTGATCTCCCATTCCATTTTATTCAGGCAAGATTGGAAAAAATCAAAAGAGCACATCTAAAGCATTTTCTTCCCTTTTGCTTTTCTATTTGAATCAGGTTGAAATGTGTTAAAAAAAAAAAAAAAGACATTGCAACTTTTTTATATCTTAAAAAAATGCAGTAAAATGTCTTTTTAAACTAATACATCTGTTAGATCATTTGAATCTCAATTTAATGAGGTGACATCAAAGGCAAGTATCGGATCCTATGGAGAGTCTCTTTCACGAGATACCTGGTCTTTGCTCATGAAACATTGACTTTAAATTAATGTGATGTTTCAGATTTTCTTTTTTTTTTTCTTTTTTTTTCTGCCCCGTAGGTCTTTTATTACTGTATGTTGGGAGGAGGAAGCAGCACCAAAGGACAGGAGGACAGACACTGAGCAATATGCCTTACCCAGTTTAAAACTGATACAGTAATAAATTGAAGGCTAATGGCTATGGTCAGGCTGTTTTTTCCCCTAAGCCAATTGATTTAAATGGCAGTAATTTGGCTAGCAAGGCCAGTCCTGTTTAAATTAAACCCATTAATATAATAGCACCAGTCTTGAATTAAATCCATCTGTAGCAGAGCCTCCACCGGTCAGTGGTTTAATAACTGTCCAGGGATGTCCTGAAAACACCCACATTCATACAAACACGAAAAAGAGATTAAAACCAGGGTCCAGAAAACCTCTTGCTTCACTAGGATGTAAGAAGCAGACGTGTTATAGTCAGGGACAGGAAAACCACAAACCTTGATTCTTCTTCTAGAAGCACAATCTGCAACTTCTCTATGTATGTTTTCACAAACTCCTGCCCCTCCTGCTCCTTTTCCTCACCTTGGCAATTACATTTAAATTTGTTTGCCTGGCAATCTATACATATGTTGACCAATGTAAAAAGTTTCAAAAAACACTATGTGAAGCAACAGGCTCAAAAAGGACATTGAAATGTATCTGAGGATTAGCATCCGATATAGAAGGCCTATTCTTGGCAGAGGCCTTCACAATGTGGTTAGGATTGATCTTTTGACTTCCTCCCCTATTGTTCTTGATTCCCATTGTGGCAGGCTGCTATGTATTATGAGGCAATTTCTTTCCTTACTCGAAGGACTATGCAGGATTTTCCTGGGACTTATTTAATGTCAAGCCTCGCCTGTGGGAACTAAGGGATGCAAGTCTTCGGTTTTAAAGAAAGCATCTTTGTGCTTCAGTCTCACCTTTGTGAGATCAATAGCACCTTCAAAGCAGTGCTTCTTTTGAAAACCGCCTTATAGTTTCCCTCTTTAACAGGCAACTCCACTGTATCAGAAAGACCGAGTTTATTCTATATTTTGCTTGGTTATGTCCCACTGACTTACTTATGGCTGTTTTAAGTTATGATTCATCATGTTGGACATCTACCAGGTTCAGGTGAAGTTGTTTGCTTCACTGGACGGATATTAGTGTTGAGACTTGCATGTAATAAATACTACATTTTTGTCTAAATTTAGGTTTGCACTTTGCAGTGGAGGGGATGAATGCTGTTTAGGGTAAAATACCATCAGATATACCCTGTATCCTTCTGTGTATATAGCTGAAGAAATCAGGTTTTATAATGCATGTCGAGTTTTCAATAATTTTTCACATTTTCATGCCTCAGCATCCCTGTACAGACAGCAAAAAAGGAAAGACTGTTTCATGACGGTCTATTCCAAATTATCCTGCGGTAATTCTGCCCCAGAACCCCATGCTCCTCTGAACTGAAAAGAATGAACAGCGCATCCTCAGCTTTTTCCTAGACAGTACTCATAAAGTCGCCTCAATTTGAGGTTGCCTGACATTTTCCATTACAAGTCACTGCTTTCAGTCACTTACCACTTTCTTTAACTGAATAGAAAATTTCTGTGTGTCTATGGACACTTATGGACAGTAAAGGATGGTGAGGTCGAGAGGTTTTTCCATTCAGGCTTTGCTGTATTTTTTGTGAACATAAATCCTTTTACTTTGTCCAAGCTACAAAAAGCTGCGGGAATACCATTAGTCATATGCTTAGGTCGGACAAGTTTTGCACACGTAAAATGTTCAAAGATACAGCACATGAAAAGTACTGTGAGCAGGAGGGACAAATTTTTAAGTATTTAGCAAGCTTTCTCTGTCCATGCTCTCCTTGACCATAAGAGCGTGAATGCAGAGCCCTGGTAATACTTCAGCATTGCAAAAAGCCCAGTTTAATTTGCACTAATCAGAGGCAGAATTTATTAGCTTGGGTTCAGTCTTGAGCTAACCCATGCACAAAATTTCTAGTCTATTCAGAGTTTGTACAGCAGAAACCTCTATCTTTGAGAAACAGACCATGAGGACATAGCCTTAGACTGTTACATTAAAGAAGAAAGGACATTAAATAAATTGAGCAAAAAATAATTGAATTTAACGTATAATCTTATCCCAGAATGATCACAGAAATAAATGCTTCCACAGAATTTTATGAGTCATCCGTCAGTCTACAATGCAAGACTCCCCAGTCAGCTCAGAAGCCTTTCTATCCCACAGCAGAGCAGTTCTTAAAGAAATCACCTCAGTCAACATCTGGGCATATATTTACAGACCCGTTTCCATTGGAAAGTCAGTGCGACTTTTCAGGTCTTTAGAAAAAGGAATTGTATATAAGTGTGAGTTTGGAATCAAGAGCAGCCACAACTGGCTGTAGCTGGTATGCTTCGGCTGATACCTATTATGTCATCTGCTCTTGAGCTTCAGTAGCTACATCAAGACTAAGAAACTGAGAATTTAATAGCCCCTTTGAACACTGTCACCAAGTCATATATATATATATGACATACGCATATATATATATATATATACATACCATAGGTATGTATCCCAGTAATAATTTAAGACAAAAAAAGGCAGATGGCTTTTAGATGGAGCCAGGAAATACATCTGGCCCATGCCCATATGTTCTTGCTATGCTCCTCAGTTTTATTTATGTTAATGTAGAAATGCTGAAAATGATCAAATGTTGACATTTTGCAGAAATTGATGATCATTCCATAATCAATCATTACCAAAGACAGATATCAGAACACGCAAAATTTGGTGGAATTTGTCACTTGTTTCTGTTAAGTATACTTGATCTTGCAATATAGAGAAAAATGTGTGATTTGACTACTTACTGAGCTATAATGTGTCTCTTTTTTTGAAGCTTTCTGTATGTTACAGTTTCAGCAAATAAATATTATCTGTAGGAGATGTGAATTATCCTACAGCAATGTAAGGCAAGACATTTTGTGGCAGACCTTTTCTGTAAAATTTGATTTTTAGTTTTTGAGACTCTTTTGAAAATGAGAGAAGAACAGCGATCTTCAGTGTTGATAACGCCTTGCGTAAAAAAGAAAATGAAAATTTTCTATTGTTTTCTCAACTTTACTGGCTTTTGGTTTGAGAGCCTAACTGTCAAGAGTGACCACAGTAGTTTGAGAGAGTCGTTATAAGAACACCAAAACATGTAATTCAAAAACATTTCAATCAAACCATTGAAGAGAGGGAAATTATTAAGCAGTACACAGAAACATCCAGGGCAAGAAGACATAAATTGAACTCTTTTATTTAAACCCTTTCCTTTACTTGACTTTCCCAAATCTGAGACCAAAGAGAACACCTATATTGCTTAGGGAAATCTTTTGTAAACAAAGGTACAGTAATTTTTCTTTGATTGAAATGGTCATCCTTTTTTTGCCATTTTCCTGAAATCTGAAGTCGCAGTGCCTGCACCCATTGTAGGCAAAGCAGTCAACACAACATTCCCACTTTCCATCCCATTTTACAAGACGTCAACGAATGCTAATCAAAATACTGTAGTAAGCCCATTGATGTGTCTTTGGGCATACTTACCAACTACATAGCCTATCACAAACTTCCCAGACACAAGACATCATGTTATGCCCCAGTTTTGCACCACTGGTTTAAGATGCCATTGAAAGCTGCAACATCTCTCCTTCTTTCAGCTGCAAGTGGTAAAGAATTCACTAAGAATATTCACTCCCCCAATTTTTGGTACTGAATCTTCCTTAGCTGATGGATGTTTTCATAGTTTATGGAAGCCCATGAAATGCTTTAGAATAAAATTTTGACCAAAAAAAACAGGGCTTGCTAAAATATATCTAGGACAACGATACATTTACAGAAAACTGTACTACAGCATTTGGAAGACTATCCTATCAAACATCTGTTATATTCATAACAGTTTAACGAGTTTAATATTTTATAGACAAATCAAGAACAAGACAGCAACCCACCTCAAGAACTCAGTTGTAATTCCCATGGACTCTTCTCTTCAAAGTGAATTTAGTGCACATGAAAAGTACTGTATTGACAGGAAATAAGAACAGAGAAGATCTTTATTTCTATGCAATGACTGTGGTTTTGATATTAGAAAGTCCCGTGTCACACAGAGTTTTAACTCACAAGAAATTATCAAACGAGGAAATGATGAATTCTTTCAAATGCTAGCCAGGATTATATTTACCAAAAAAAAATTAGAGACAGGGAAAAAAAAGAGAGAGATTCAAGATTCTATTGTCATTTTACTTTCAATTTATCAGTGATTGTGTCATGAAAGGAAGCAATATAAATGATAATACTGTGTTGTTATGACTCTGTGTGGCATTTGCATTATGTGACATTCCAAATTTTTCAATTTGAGTGTTTAGAACAAAAACTGTTGCCTTTGTTCCTGTATTGGCAACTACCTGCTGGCTGTGCTCCTTGTAAAAACATGCCTTCTGGCCTATCTTCAGTTAAAATTATTAATTCATTTATCGTAAATGGTGATCTCAGGCCTATATAATTACGGGTCTACAGCCAGACATTAAGACCTATGAGTGAGCATACCGTGTGGTCCATGTACACCTGAAAGTCCACAGATGAGCTAGTATTACACACGTTAATATATTCTGCATTGTATATGTTCATAAATATCAGGTTTCTGATGGCAGGAAGGACAGCATACTTCATTTTCATGAGTTAGGAATGACTGCATAACTCACAGGTGGCAGAGCAAAGCAAAGCCACTAATGGATTCTGTACAGTCATCCCTACTGGATGAAAATAAAATTCCATTACACTGTCCACCATCACATATTATATTTATACCATATCAGAGACTTATGTCCGTAGAGTAACTAAACTTTTCATTACCCTTTGCTGAAGAAATTAATATCATTGGAGAAATATAAAGACATATTGCTGGGTTTTATTTCCCACCGGCAGCATGTAAATATGTATTTCGTACAAGTAAGCACACACATACACCCCCATTAATAATGTGGTGTTTTTCCTAGTCCGTTTCTGAGAGCTACTGCAATGAGTTCATCTGTCCCCTGGATATGATGGAATTTCTGCTCCTTAGATTTATACATCTGGGGTTTTACATCTTTTCAGTCTCCAAATGTGATTCTGGACTTGTTGTGGTGTGAAAATGACTGCCTAAGAAACAACACATGCAATCACCTTATAGTGAAACAGAATTAGGCCTTTGTCCCTGATTTAGCTCTAGAGGCATAATTAACACCTATACCGCGACAGGACAGCGACAATTAAGCCAAGTCTGAGACACCTACATCATCTGGAAATAGATCTGCGTTATTGCTGGATAAGCATCATCATTAATGCAGTAGCAATCAAAGCAAATTAAAAGAAACATCTCTAGGTGATGTTTTTGAGCAACAGTATGCAATAAATTTTATATAGGGAAGTAGTTGCATATATAAGAAAAAATTAAACTTTATCACTATAAAGCTCCACCCTCAGTGCTCTTCTGCTGTTGTCCTTCCAAATTGACTGTCCTACCAACCACATCAGCAACAGAGCAAAAACAGAAGCTCCGTTTCCATTTCTAAACCTACATACCTATCTAATCTTACTCTGACAACCTAAATATTCTTCCTTTAACAAAAAATGTTTAGCTTCCCTTAGACACTAGTAAGCGTCCCGAAAGTGTCATTAAGCTAGCTAAGTAGATTTTAGAGAATTGGGATAGTATATCAAACAAGTTTTTTTCCAATTTTTACATCTGAAAAGGAACTTAATGATAAGCAAACAGGTGGGACAAATGCTCCAGTCCTGTTCAGAGAAGTCAAACAGCAGCTTTTACCAAGTTACTTTTTTTTTTTTTTTCAAAACATGAGCAGAAAAGTAAATAATTTTCTACACTGTCTTCAAAAATTTTTTCAAGTTAAAGGCTTATATTAAATATAGAGGTCTAAGTGTTTATAGCCAAAAAGAGCATACGCAGTCTTAAAAGTCACAGAACTGGACAGCATAGTAGAGTAGGATGCATACCAGGCTTTTAAAGTCTTACCAGGAAAGGGTATCTCACAGTAACTAACGTGTCATCGCTTTCAAATGAGATAATCACTCTGATGAAACAACTATTAAATTGCTGCCTGTTTTTGTGGAAAGGATGCTCTGCAGCTCTCTGGAATGCTGGGTAGACAGCTCTTTTAGTTGGTCACTTTATGTATCTTCTGCTCACACAGTAAGGTGCCCACAACAATATTGACTTCTGTGCATTGCCTCAGTACTAGTTTACATCAACATAAAAGAGAACAAAACATTTTTTTCTCTACAGATAATTTTTGGACAATATGAAGAACATTTTAACTTGCACAGGGGAATAAGACAGCATTTAACCTGGATAATAATTGGCTCACCAGAATGGGAAGACACAGAACACTACTGTGAATTTTGCTGGGTTTTTTGCATAAATGTGTCAATATATATAATCCCATATCCCCCTCAGGAAAGAATTGTTCTTTGCGATTTGTGGCCTCTTATATACTAAAAAAACCCAACCAAACAAACAAAAAAAGCATGCTGCACAGAATTGTGTATGGAATATTATCTTCTGCTGATCAGAACTCTAAGATCTGATGCTGCACTTTATGACAAGACTTTCTGAGGCAATATTGATGTAATGTTGCAACTACAGAAGTTTTAGTGGCAGCATTTGCCTCGATTCTGCAGAGGTTCAGTGGCACAGGTTGGTTCTCTGGCTTCTTGTCTAACAGAGACAAAAAGTAACTTTCAGTATTCCAGAATATTCATGTGGAAGAATGAAGTTTGGCATAAAAAATTTATCCTTAATCCTTCTTCTTCTTGACCTTACTTCTTTTTTCTCTTTTCTTCTTTTTTGTCAAGAAGCGATTTGGTTTGCAGAAATAGACTGGTTTAATAAAACTGGTCTTCTTCCTTCTACTAAAAGTTTACCTGCGAGAGCCCTGAACATAATAAAATCAGATTATGAAGGCAATCATATTTACTTGTAATAAATCAAATCTTGCAGACATCAGTTAAGTCTCCCTTACTGCACTGGGACAATATCGTGCATGCATACATCAATACCTGAGGTGTCAGAAATATATTTCATAAGTTCAGAAAAATTGCATACACACTAGCAGCACCATTACAAGCAGCGAATTTGTAATGTGAGCATTATGATGTATAAAGTGGCTTTGTTCCTACATTTAATAAGCATCACATGTCAAGCCCACAAACATAATGGAATTTGCTGGTGATTTACCATTAGATGTAGTATATTGTTTTCAGGAAGAGAAGTTTTCCACACTTTATCAACTGTAGCCAATTTTAAGAAGCCAACTTCTTTTTCTCCTCTGAATGGAGAAGATTCTTTAGATTAGTGAAATGAAATAAAATAAAATCCCAGCCAGTGGTATACTCTAGTAAGCTGAATGAAGTCAGTGCAAGACATTTCCAGTTGCAGACAAAACGTTTCCTTCAGACTATCCCTGCAGAATATATGCACTTATTACTGTAATTTTAGTATAGGTTAGGATAATGGAGAAGGTCTTACCTAAGGTATGCTCTGCCAGCGGAGTATAAGAGCTGTGGTAAAACCCTCGTGCTGAGGTATTTTCAGGAGTTTTCTCACATCGCAAAGTTCCTTGACACATCACAGATATTTTCAGTCTAAATAATAGAGCAGCAGAGCATTTTTTACCTTCTTTTTTCTTTCAGAAATTGATAAAATGAGAAGACTTGGACCCTAAACCTCTGTTGATATAAATTTAGAGAAAGACTATCTTTTTACTGTGCACTCCAGTACTGCGTATTAGAAATATTTTACTAGGTGTCCTTGTTCTGGCCAGGCCAGGGCCAGGCCAAGGGTTAATTTTTGTAGTAGCCAGGAGCAGGTATGGCTAGCACCCGGAGGTTATTCTATACCATCTCATGTCATTTTCCAGGCATGTGATGAGGGGTCCCTTCCAGCCCAGGAAGCAGGCAGAGGGAGCAGTCAGATAGCACCGATTCCCTCCATTATTGATATTGTAATTGTTACCATTAATTTTCCTATTTCTTTGCTTTTTTCCAGTAATTTCTTCTTATCTCAACCTGTGATCCTTACCCTTCGAGCCTCCTGTTCTCCTCTCCGTCCTGCCACAGGGGGATGTAGATGGAGGAGTGAGTGAGCGGATCATGATTTGAACTGCTTCATTGAGAACACTAAATTGGGGCATATCATTCCTAAACCATGACAGAAGTCAAGTCGCGATATTTGAATATCAAGCTGACAGACATCTTGAATACTAAACCACGGAAACAACTTTCCTTGAACTGTGAGGCAAAAGGTCTTTAATATGTACACACAAAAAAAAAAAAAATCTCCGAAGATCTTAATCCTACCAGATGACCTAAGCCCTAATAAGACAAAAGGAGATTGTCGACAGTTGAAATCTAAGGTTTTGCTGGGTTTGTAATGGGAATAAAGAAGTAGTGTGCTATTTTCCTCCTTGGAAGTGCTGTTTTGCCTTTTCTTAATAAGGCATTCATAGACATTTTCTTAATAAGACTATTCATAGTTTTGTAAAGTTTATTCAGTGTTGTGTCTTAAGTAAGTTTACTATGGAGCATTTTTGTGTTTCCCAGCAGAGCTCATAAGATCAAATTTAATCAGCAGAGAGTCATACTGGCAACAACTTCTCATTCTGTTTTTGTTTCCCTTCTCCATTTGAAAGTGCTTGAGCATATGTACAGCTTTGTTCTCTAGCTATATATATAGTTATAGATAGTTTATACATATATAGAAAGACACTATCCCTGAGCCCTACTTGGTCTAGTTTAAGCCAGGTCTAGATTTCACAGGTATTTGTTTAAGGTAACATTTGTCAATCTACATTCCTTTTCCACTGCTCAGCTGTCTTTTGAAGCCACCATTCCTTCTCCAGTACCCCATCAGTTTCCCTTCTCCAGTACCCCCTTAGCTGCCCCAACACAATATTTGCACAGTCTGACATAAGGGAAGAAAGCATGATTTCAGATGACCTTGAGAGAATTCTGGTATTCGGCTGATCATTTTCTCAGCTGGATACACTATTCTGGCATAAGTGAGACAGGGAGGATAAAGGGAGCTACCTAAATTGTACTTATCACCGACAGGAGTGCCCAGGAAACCTCTCAGCACATATAAACTTCACTATCTGAAGCAGGCGAACATGAAAGAACGAGCCACTGCAGTACCTACGGTTCTCATGTACGCGGTGAGTTAGGGTAGAGTGCAAGAAGAGACAAAACACATGAAAATACCCCAGCTTCTGTTTTGAGGCATGTGGCAGATATAATCCTTAGCACTTCAAAAATGAAAAAGGAAAAAAAAAAAGTAGGAACAATGAAAATAAAGCCTTAAATAAAGGTTAAATATTTTTGCAGGTCTACTTTTCTTAGTTCATAAGCACTGATAAATTTCACAAAACTCCTGTGAAGAATTATGTTGCTAGAACTACATACAATGTTTTAGGTAAAGTTTAGGGGGTTTGGTAAAAGTTAAGATTTCAAAAGACAAAAATTCCACAAAGAGACATAGAAAAATTAACTCCATTAGTTCTTAAACACCTAGCATTATTATTTTAGCCATACTAAGAGTGAAAAAAGGAATATTTTAAAAAAACCTATTCAAAATCTAATTAATATTTTTTAGTATTTCAGTCAATTTTATTGGGTATACTTAAATCTTCAAGATCTAGGTGAAATATCCAAAGAAGCATTTTAAGATCTTTTTGATCTATATTTTTAACACTTTAATTTGTTGCAAATATGACCAAATTACAGATGACAGAATATTCTGAGCTAAAAGCAACCCAAAAGATCACAAAGTCCAACTAATATGTGAATGACCCTTGCTTTCCTTTCTTTTATTTCCTTTCCCTTCCCAGAACCTTCCCGGAACCTTCCGTTCCTGAAATCTTCCCTTCCCTTCCCTTCTCTTTTCTCCTAGATGAAGGCACCTGTCATACTAATTATGCTTTATGCTCAGCAGCACTAAGAATTAATGCATATTTCCTTTCAGAATAAAAATGTTTTAGAGCTGTTAAAGGCATGTAGGACATGAAGAAAACGAACTGACAACTAAGATGAACTTATTGGAATCAGCAGTATAAGCATTGTCTATTCAATACTTTTTCAATTGTTTCTCTTTGGTTTTTATTCTTATCAATAGAAAACAATATCAAAATTCTGGATGAAAGCAGCCACTCATATTTCCACTATAGAAACACCATAGAGACATTGCAGACTCAGCACTTTAAAATGCTTCCTGTCCTGCAGGATAAATTCTGTTGCTTAATGTCATTTTCCTGTAGAATAAATGAAACATTTCCTTCTTTTCGGGACAGTTGAAGGTTAGAGTGAAAAGTGTAAGCTTACAGAACGAAGTTTTTATTTAACAGAATTCATGTCTTCTTTCCATTAAAACAAATTAACCTGATACCGAGTTGGAATACATAAAACTGTATGAACCAGTGGTCCGTGTCATTAAGACAATAAGGATAAAAATATTGCAAGGAAAGAGATCTGCTTTGTGGACTTATAGTTTAGGTATGTGCAAGTGACTTTGTCTCTGAAGTGCCGTTGGGAAGGGCTGTTCTAAGTGTTGAATTAAAATGTTGAAACTAAATGGCATTATTGGTTGGAGCAGGGGGAATTTCAGGACAAATGCACAGACATTTTTGTATGGTGACAATACGTCAATGAGCTGAAATTTAAGGCTTACTACTCTAAGCATCCACACAGCAAATGTTCTTGAAACAAAAACGATAACTGGGAACTTGAGCACAGGGTAATTACAGTCACCAATGAAGTAAATCAGCACAGCACTCAGAACTCAAGACTTACATCAGCTTTCTTGGGAATGGCCCAAACGTTTTACCCAGAAGACTTGCATATGAAAACAATCTGGGAGGCTGATCCTTGCATCTTCACAGCTGTTACCTAGTAACTAACTGCGTGAGTGCTTCCAGTCCATTTTACAGCAGAGCAGCACAGGTTAGCTTAAATGTCTCCGCCAGACAGCCAGAAAGCCCGGACAAGTCAACGGCATCAGCACGATACCAAGGCATTTGGTGGGTGCTCAGGAAGGAGCCTGTATGCAGAAAATATTGAATCACAGGAAAATTCTGGGAGAAGTATTTGATTCTTAGGAGCAAATTTCTATTGGTGGAATCAGTGTTGCCTAGCTCAAGGCAGTGATTAATTACTGCTTGGAGCAAACTATCACTATCCATCAGCTACGGGGATGTAGGAGCTGTTCATATCTTCTGACCGGTGGTCATCTTCATCAGCACTAATTGCTTGTTTTCGGAGATAAGGTGCCATTGCTGACCAGCTGCTCCATGCTATGGCTACTCCTGAGAATAAGCAACCACCATGGAGCAATACATTATTACTGAAACTGGAAATGCACAGGTATTTACAGCAATGAATTTACCAGATAGCAGTACGTAACTATGATGAGGTGGTACACCTGCCACATCCATATTCCTCTCTGATTTTTTTTCCTATCCTTTATCCCCCTCCCTACCTCAGTCCAGCATCCTCTACCTGTCTTACCCATGCTTTCCAGACATACTCCTGCCCATATTTGTGCTGCCATCTCCCTAACCTGTGCCCAGCACGCAGAGAGGCAGGACCCTAGGCAGGCTGCTGTCAATACCTAGGGCATTCAGCTGGATGACTGAGGGCCGACAGGCCTCACTGGGGCCCATGCTGTGTTCTGGGGGAGGTGAGAATGCCGAAGATCCTGTATGGGTGCAGGACTCTGACCAGGCCCCAAGTGTCATGGCATACACAGAACAGCTGTTGAAACAACACTCTGGAAAAACGGTGTAGTTACGGCTGCCAAACTTGTGGCAGCAGTTGTCTAAGCGGCTGGCCACAAGGAGTTCAGAAGCCCAGAGATGTCAACCAGCTTGAATAGGCTGGTCTGTGATAGTGCACATCTTTCTTTAGTTGTACTTCTAGACAATATTTACTATTTGATCCTAACCTTCAATTCATTCCCAACCTGAACAGAACACTTGTTGAACGAGTTCTGGTTTATAATTAAAACTCTCCAATATATAGACCTGATGCTTCTAGGAAATGAACGGAAGAGTTAAAAGTTTGTTCCCCAAACTAGTAAACAATTTAGAGTTAGAATAATAATTTACACAAAATCCTATTAAAAAGTAACTGTTGTGCTCATGACCATTGTTTTCTCAATTTGTTATTGTTGTATTATCATTTCCAGCACCCCATACTTTAAAGAAAGGAATAAGTTTTGTCTCCCAAAATCTTAAATATACTTGCCTTGGTCACGTTGGTGAATTCTGTGTATGCAGCCATCACATGTGTCTCAGGTCTTTTGGTGGACCTGAGCACTCCACAACTGGGCAAGAAAATGTGCTTTTGACACTGTTGGAACATGGTGAACATCCTTCAGATAGACACAAAGACAACACTGCTGTTTCCTTCAAGGTTATTTGATGCTTTGCCATTGATTTAATTCTGTGTGGAACAAACCTGTTATCTTCTATTTGTCTGAGAGTTGTTGTGAACAATTATTACATTTAATAGATAATTGCCTAGTGTTACTTATATAATGTAACCTAGCTTGTTTTCTACAAGTTGCCCTCTAGCCTCTGGAAGCCTCTTATTTTGACATTTTCTGTCTTTATGCCTTACTTTTAACTCAAGAATTCAAAGGTCTCTACAGGTTCGTTACAGATTTTATTTCTTTATTGCCCATATTTGGAATTAACTCTCTTATTCATTACAGTTCTGGCAATAAACAGTGTTTCCCTGTTTCTCTTTTATCTTCCCTTTCTGAACTCTGTTAGAATGATTCAAAGGGAGGCGGAGAGAATTTAATGTGATTCTGACAGAGTTTTCTTAGTCAGGAGGTAACAAAAACTAGGCTTCTCTATTTGATTTTGCTCCTCCACATATATAGAACATAACATCTACATAATGTTTTCAAACAGAAACATTAAAAGCAAGTGACCTTGCTTTTAGTAAAGTATGTATTGCTTTCTAAATATTCATACTGAATTAATAAAATAGAAAGTATAGGCCAGCTGTGGCTCAAGATATAGCGAAAAAGAAAATAAATGACTGAGCAAAAGTTATGTATTGCATTTCATACACTCTCTTTGTAACAAGAGAGGGTCAAGCACATATCACAGAGGAGAAAGACCACTGACATATTCTAAACTGCTGCAGTGGAGAGGTGTCAAACATTATGTTGCTCATTAGATAATGAAACCCATACTCTTCAGGGTATGAGAGAAAGTGAACCCACCTATCAACAGACAGCTCACTGCTGAGGCTTGGATCCCAGGCTCTGCTTTGCCACTGACCATTGAAGGTCAGCAGCATCAGCTACCCAAATGCAGCTGCATGATCTGGACATTAATCTCTTGATACTATGGATAAGGCATGAAATGGAAAAGAGAGTCCTCGGTCTTCTCTATTAACGCCATTTTGATCTGTGTAAATTAATTCCGCAGATTAAAATTAAATGATCGCAGAATCAAAACCAGCGTGGGCAGGAAGGGGCATGGTGGGATGGGACATGAAAACAGGGTGATTAAATGTAAAACCTGCCAGTGGACTAATGGCAGAAGAAACAAGTAGTTTCTTCTTTCAATCTTTAGTTTGTTAGGCAAATAGAACAGTTCCATTACAGGAAACTGAGAGAAACATGCCTCAGAAGACATGTCTTAAAGTACCTGCGTAGGATGTGGAGACTGGTACCAGGATTTTTCTTGTTTTAGATAATGCCATTAGTAGACATGCTGTGATATTCTTTTGAAGCATTATCCTGCCAAAGTCTATTTTTTATGTTTCAGACAGAGTTTGGTTTAAAAAATGCATGGAAAATTGTGAATCTTTTATCTGATAATTTTTTTCAATTAAAAAAAATATTTCATTGCTCAGCAGCTTTATTTGCTATGAACAAATCGGACTAGACAGTGTCACTGCCAATCTCCTCCGTGCTCTGTCTTGTGTTCAAATTATTCTAAAAGGGATTTATGCCCTTGTACTCTGTGAAATGTCTGAAACGCATCTAGTATCTCTATCAAAAGAATATGAGTTTTTGGCAGACTATGAATAATTTTTGTTTCAATATGATTTTTAGCCAACTAAAAGAGTCAAAGAATTTCAGCTGGAACTGGACCATGGGATATTTTTCTACATGATAATATTATCAAACCCATTTACTTTCAGATATCACTCCAAAAAAAATCATGAATCTTCTAAAATTTTTGCTTACCATCCCTTTCTTTTTTGCATGTGGTCATCTACTGCTTTCAAAAATTGTGAACACTGAATCACTTTGGTTTTTTAAATATGAAAATGTTTAGAAGCCAAGATGCCTTGTACAATGCAAAATTTCATGCTGAGAATGAAATTATGGTTAAAAAAACTAGAGAGGAGAAAATGCATTACTGTGATTTTGCATAGTTAAAGTAGAAATTTCTGATCATTAAATCCCATTTTAATAACTTTTGCAATAATGTCTTGTGGTACAGATATACTTGTATTGTTTCATTGCTTATATTGTGAGCGTTTGTCCACTTCTTTCTATACACATTGAAAATTCATACAAATCAAGTTGTATTAAATCCTGACGACACTGTTTTAATCAAATATAGAGACACTGAAAATTATTCAAATACATAGATTTTGGGGGAATATGGATCCTTTGAATGAAAAGAATTCCAGTTGCAAAAAAATGTAACCTTGATTAATAAGATTTTTTTTTAAAAATTAAAATTTTTAGAAATTACTTCTTTATGAATCAGTATCTTTAAAGAATCTTCTTTAAAATTCATTTTGCAGTGTTGTTTTTTAAAGTTTCTGTATGTAAGAGTTCACAAAGATTAAAGTAGTGTGTGTTTGTTCTGTTCTTCATAAAACTGGCAGAGTACAATGCCAATATCATTAGAGACAGCGGGGAAATAGTGATCTTTGAGGATGCATCTGTTATTTTGCCTTTCCCTTTTCCTTTCTCTTTTCTTCTCTCTTTCACATTTTCATTCGCATTTCCCCTTTCTCTTTTTTCCTGCTTTCTTTCCTGCTTTCTACTGTCCTCCTTCCTCCTTTTCCCTTTCCTTTTCAATCTGCTTTTATCCCTTTCCTCTAACCTTCTTTTCATCCTCCCCTTCCCCCTTCCTCAAGCTCCGGAGTAGTTTTGACCAAGTCTAGACATCACTGTGATCATCTAAGCAGAACCGAGAACACTTGCTAATCCGTTTATCCCTCATATTTGGAAGGTCTTTGAATGAGATCCGAAAGTGTGCGTGGACAATCCTACACCACATTATAGACACTTTGACTTGGCAGCGGCTCAAGGCGCGCATTGCTCCTGTAGGAGGTGGCCAGTCCTCTCCCAGCAGTTACCGTGCAGCACACACGTAGCTCCCAGCCTCTTAGCCAGTGAGTGGTTTCCGAACGTCTGTTTGCTGTGTAGTCTGAACAAACAGAACTGAAACTGTGGGGTGCTTGCATACTGTTTAACACGTGCATTAGTGCCACTGGGTATCTCCCTAAAGTTAAAAGTATTTTTCTCCTCCCTGGCCAAGTGATGTAGATTTGTATATAATAAACAGCAAATAGCCAATCCTGTGCATGTGTGAATGGATGAATAGTTACAAGCAGCTGCCATTCTCCAAAAATCTATGAGAATAAAGCATTCATTCACCTAGCAAGCAACAATAATAGTGATCTTTCGATGTTCTCTGGGTTCAACCTGAGAAGGCAAAGTGAATTCACATAGTGGGTAAAACAGGTCCATGGAGACCACCTTGTCAGGCTTGTCAAATATCAAGTTGATGCTTGTTCAGCTGCCTGTAAGATTTTTCTGCTCATCACAGTCAAGGCTAATAGAAAAAAAAACGTAACTTGAACAGTTTCTGCGGTAGCCTTCTGACCCCTGTACTGATATCATAAAGGGTCACATTGGAAGCTGCTGTACAGATTTCTCGTATAAAGAGATTTTTCCAGAAATTATTTTTTTTATGACACCTGTGGGTGAAGTGGTATAAAGAGACTGTGGGGGTGGAATTTTTATCTTTTAACTTACTAATTTTGCAAAGTGCCTTTAGATTTCCACAGCTTGAAGATATCCTTAAGCAGTAGTAATTTGTAGGCTCTTATCCTTATTTTAGATGAATCTCCTTTCACAACTATTCACATAATTCTGCTTAGAGTAATGAATTAAAAAGGAAGAAAGCATTAGCAATTAAAATCATGTGCACCATCAGGTTTCTAGTAAAGCAACTAGGAGAAGTAAATTAGACAACCTTTACCTTAATTTGATAATAGGTACATGAGGCATGGGTTCTTTTTCTGCCTAAAATTCAAAATCAGAATGATAAAAAGAGGAAGAATAGACATTATGTGTTATGTTTTCTAAAAGATTCATAAATAGGAGTGATTTTTTCTTTCAAAATTTCATGATGCTGCAGCTCCTATATTGAGATTTTCAAAAGTGCACATTGTCAAATATGTTTGGAAACATGGCAACTTACCTCAACGCATAAATGCATAAAAGCAGGCAAGAAGGTCCTTGTTTTCCCAGTTTCCTGAGAATCCCACTCATTAGGCTACCTCCACTGACTTCAAATGACTATGAAGCTATGAAGCTATGAGCTAGCAAGTACTGGCAATTCTAAATTAATTTTTCTTACCTTCCCTGCTCTCTGATTTTACAGTCTCCGTTTGGCAACAACCAGAGATGCACGACGTTTGGTCTCCCCAGCCACATCTCCTTCAAGCAGTGAGTCTCATCTCCCTTATTCCTCCCAAACTCTGAAACCGAATTACCTTCTCAGCACTGGGTAGGACAGAGCCAGACTCTCCAAATGACTCCCTGATCCATCAGTTTTATTGTCACATCTGCTTCTCTGTATGTCCCTTCACTCTTTCCCTCACAGTTTTCCAGCTACCAAGTTGAAAGGCAATATTTCCTGTTCCTCTCTCTCAGCTGAGCTCCAATTGCAGGGCCAATTACCTCTGCACAATTGTTATTTCAGCTTTCCGCCAGTTACCCGGTCCAGCAATTTCTTGAGCCACATTAGTGATTCCTTTCGAGCCCAGGCTGCACTCCATATATTGTGTTTTCTCACACTGAACTCAGTTGCTCTGTATAAGTCTGAGATGCTCAAAAATACAGCAAGTGCCTAAGCAGTTGTCCCCTGCTCTGAGTGAGGACCCCAAGCACACTCCTACAGTAATAAGGAACCCTATCAGCACAATTAGTAAGTCTGATTTTGAATGCTGTCTACAGATTACTCAGTGCCTGCTTAAAGACTGCTGCAAAGAAAACCAGTCTCGTCAGGGAGACGAAGCCCTGCATATTGAAATAACAATACCTCTGCGTTGTTTCACAGCTGGAAGTGTGTGTCTTTCCAAAAAACTGGACAAAGGCCCAGCACAAAAACAGAAGAGTAGAATTTCTACTGGGAAAAGATACAGTTAAGATAACTCCATGAACTTACTTGCTCTCCTCTCTGCCAAAGCAATTTTTTCTCTTACTCTTTGGCCAAATTTTCACAACATACTGAGCCCACTCTTTGTAGGACTTCTCTCTGTGGGACCCTTTTCAGCAGATTTTTCAAACAATTAACACCCTATTAAATACAGACCATTAGCTCTTCCCTCCATGTACACTTACCTGCCTTCTGTTATTTGAGTATTGTTTCAAAAAAGTCTGGTGTGACGGGTGGGTAAAAATCCTGCCCTCTGCTCTCAACTTTCCTGGGTCAAGCTCTGTGGGGAATATACAATTCTGCTTTCCTGTTTTACACAGCTACCGAAGATTCTCAAATTTCATGGTTTCCCTTACGGAAAGTCTTCTTCAGACAACACGAAAAAAGGCTATCTCCTTCAGCAAAAAGATGAGAATGTACTTCCTTAAGAATAACCGAAAAACAGAGTGCAGCCACTCAAGGTAGCTGCAAACCCCTCAGAGTACACACCCCTTCCTTGCTCAGTAATTGCCATTTTTTATTTCTGTTCCTGAACAGCCTTTGAAATTGAAGTGAAACTTGTATATTAGAAGAATACTAATACTATCAGTTGCTGTACAAGTACCATATGATGCACTATATATTATATGTTATATACATTTTTAAATCTTTCAATTTGTTTTCTTCCAAGTTTCTTGACACCATGATATGCTAGGAAATAAGTTTAAAACATTTAATTTCAGGAAAACCTTCCTCTGTGAAATCTCTTTTAGGAGAAATCTCCAGTGACACAACGGAACAGCTTTATACATAGAAAGAGAGATCTGACCGTTATAAAAAATATTACTCAGAAGAGAGCAGAACAGAACTTTAGGAAATGAAAGAATTCTTAAAGGTAGGAATTTTAAGAACTTTGCACATTTACATATTGCCTTGTAACACTGACAGTGCCATTGGATGCAATGAATTATTTGAACCTAGTATTTATATTAAAAATAGAGATTGTAAAATAGAATCTGACTTCACTTGCAAGAAACCCTATGCCATAAAGCTGTCCTTTCTCTAATCAAAATATCACCTGAATGAAGTCATCATGTTTGGCCTGATTGCATTTTTTCTCCATATATGTGCAGCTGCATTTGCCTCTCCATAAATGTCATTTGATTATGAGAAAATAAACAGGGAAGGACTCACAGGGAGTCGGTACAGGGCCTGCTTGTTTACCTGCCGCAGCTTTCCGGGCTGAAGAACAAATGTCATGCAAATGGTGCACCAGCAATGAGCTGCCAATCATCTCGCCTTGGCATTCATGGTGATTTGCTAAATCATTTAAAGAGACATGCTTTACTAAATGAAAAAATATCAGCGGCAAGGGCCTGTGTTTAAACATGGGGCTGAGTTATTATCCCAGTAGGCTGGAATGAAATGAAGACATCTTCCAATTAAAGCTTGCAGATGAACCCAGACAAACCCCCCTTTTTTCATAAAGACAGGCAGATTATGATTGGGAGAGAACAGCGACAGAGGCTTTCATTACAAGCTGATTATGGTGATATAATTCCCAGCGCTGTGCGTCTGCAGGCCCAACTTCACATTTGAAGGTTTTTAATATAATTTCCTTAGGGTGAAATGCTGAAGATTTATTAAACTTTATGAAGGGCTTACAGATCCAATTTAAGAGGACATATCATAGGGCAAAACTGACAGACGATAAAATACATTCCAAGAATAAAGATAAGAAAGAAAAGAAAGAAAAAGAAAAGAAAAAAGGAAAACAGGGATGAAGAAAGGAAAGAAGGAATGAGGAAGGAGGAGGGGAAGAATGAAAGCAGGAGAAAAAGGAGAAAGAGAAAGATAGAGCAATAGAAAGAGAAAGAAAGAAAGAAGTGATTTTAAGTTTGGAAAGCATCTAAAAAGAAATATTTGTTTATTTGTACTATTCCCGTTATAAGCAACAGATGTAATTTCCTAAGGTTTGTCGGAATTCAATTAATCTCAGGTTTGTTTCATGCTTAATAAAACCTAAGTGTTCATATACCTAATGCTTAGATAACTGAAAATTTTATTGGCTAGAGCAAAAATGGATTACAAAAATAGTTGAGGGAGACAACTGAATTTTTTTTTTCAGGTTAAGACTAGCTGTATTTCTGAATTTATATGCTCCTTGACACTACTTCCCATTCAGGGATCACTCGGATTTTATGCGGGTGCATTTCCAATTAACCATACAGTTATTTGGGTGAAAGTAAGAATAAGTGGGTAAGTGTAAGTTAATACACAATAATAACTGTAAACTTCTAAACAATTCTGAAAAGACTTAACTACAGACATGTACATATAGACACAAGCATGCACATGCACGTCCCAGTCAGCAGTGAGACTTTTTCTTTTACTGCATGTGAAGCTGAAGTCTTAGATGTATGAAAGAGTATCAGATTTTGGTTACAGTGTATATTCTAGAAAATGAGAAAACAATTCAACTCACTGGATTGTTAGAAAATGAGAAGCAAGGCATACAGCAGCAAATTTCACTACCCTTTTTTTTCTATATCAGTGCCTGGTTATTTGTTTATCCTCAAAAAAAAAAAAAATGGGAAGTAAAACAATACAAATGAAGTTATGAATGTCAGCAAGCCCTTCACCCCAGAAAAATGAAAAACAGCTAAGTCCACATATCAAGCAAAACAGTGAGGGTTAGGAGGAAAAAGCGTGACTTTGGGAGTTCCAGTCACTTTTTATGTCTTCCAAAGAAGATGTAAAATTCACAAAGGGGAACAACTCTGACCACACCTCCAACTGAACTAAAGGTAGAAGAAGTAGACAGCTCTTTGTATCATTTCCTTTGCTATTTCATCTGCAGAAAGTAAGATTTGCAGCACAAAAATATGGTATTCCAGGTCTAACCTCTTCTTCTTAGTCATACATCGTGTAATCATTTGCTATGATGAACAAGGATTGAATCCTGGATGAGGATACNATCTTGTACAGTGCTGAATTTTTTTGCCTGAATCTGAAATGGGGTCATAAGGTCATTGTCTAAACTTTGCCACCAAGCCCACTTTTATTTGATCTAAATCAATGTCTTATCAACTTTTCAGGGATACCCAAGAAATATGCTAACATTGGTTCTAATCTGGTAAACACATTTCACTTTTCCTTCAAAATAAAAACCGTCTTCTAATAGATAACTATAAAAACCTGTAAGGTAAATGTTATTAAACAGAGATGTACTAATTTAAAGATATTCACCTGAGCTCTCGGTTTGGCTCTTTCTCCTGGAAAGGCCACAGGAAGGATAATAAACTCTTTGTCACTCAACCTTCTTCTAGTATCACCTCAAGATATGTTTCGATTGATTGCATTTTAAGAGGCATACACATAGCTTATTCTCATTTAAAATTGTGTTCTCAAAAGGGATTTATGTTTCTGTACACAGGAAAGGAAAAGTACAGTCTAGCTTCTTGAACTGGGGAAGACACAGTGTACCTACCAGCTATATTCAATTTCCTTCTATAAACATGAAATCAGAGAATTATTCGGTTGGAAAACACCCAGATCTTTAGGAGACCAGACCTCTGCTACTCTGCTTTTGAGTGGCACACAGAAAAATGGGCAAGGTTAGGTAAGCACCGTCCATGGATACAACAGCAACAGTAAGAGAAATGTAGTAGACCCTCAGACAGTACGTTATTAGCTTAAGTTTGTCTTTCTTAAAGAAATAAACTTCATAAAGAAGTTTATTCGTGAAGAATAAAGACACACTTACTGCTGCACAAGAAGTTATAAATACTGGCAGGGTCACATGCAGCTGTGCTTCATTACTATGCAACTGAGATAATAAAATGGAATGAAATTTATGAGCTTTTTTTGAGATCAATAAGCAAAGATTTAATAAAAGAACTAGACATAAGGAAAGATGTTGCTATCGGGACAACTTTTAACAAAAAATATCTCTAAGGGATGTGACATATTTGTTTGAGTAATTTTTGGTTACCATACTGTACACCTCCATGCTTGAATGAATAGGAAAAGCATGAGGCAGCATTTCACATCCCTGATTATCATGCTGTGCTGACAACTCTACAAGGATCCTAACACTGAACTTGTCTGGTGTCAGATAAGATTAACCCTGGACCACACCACCTACAAACAATTCACAAGCAATTGTTTTTTAGCAGCCAATCCATGCTCTTAGCAAAGCAGTGTGTGCATATTTTTGGGTTATCTATTACATCACTTTAATATATGCCTATTGCTTAACCCACTGATCAGTTTGAATTACATACCCTGTATCACAGCCATCACATCCTTGACCTGCAGAACCTGGCTAGCTTAAGTAGTGGATATTTACTGGTTTTGTTCTTTAGATTCACTGTGGAGTGCAGGCCACATTCTGTGGCATTTCTTTGACTTTCTCATTGTAGAGGAAGAAGAAGAGGAAGGAGAGGAAGGAGAGGAAGGAGAGGAAGGAGAGGAAGAAGAGGAAGAAGAGGAAGAAGAGGAAGAAGAGGAGATGGG
>VZTF01005906.1:136178-265556 GCA_013397755.1 Cnemophilus loriae
AGATGGGATTATTCCAGTGCTGTACATTTAGTCTTCCTTTGCCTCTCAGCCTGACCCAATTGGGAAGGTAGGCTTATTGGCTTGTTAGTTTTTCTTCTTTCCACATAAAAGCTATAATTAGTTTTGGTGTCCACTGAAACACAGTCTAAACTTGTGCTACAAACCAAAATCCTGTGCAAGACTTAGCTAATAAATGGTTTCTTGATTTCGAAACAAAACCATTCCTTTTGTCATTTGGTTACATAAAATTTTAGAAAGTCAAACTTCTGGTGGTCAAAAAGACATTGTCATATTCTGAGCACTCTTTTTTCCAGACCGTGAGCAGAAGTGTACTGAAAAAACAGAATTCAGTCATCAAAAGTCAAGCAAAAAAACCCAACAATCCAGGCTTGCTCTAACCTCACGTATTTGAGTCATGTCAGTCATATGCACAGCTAAAATCAGTGCTCGCCAATGCTCTCTCAGTCTTCCATCAGACACCTCATGAATGCTGTCCTACCTAGTAAGTGGCTTACATTAGTTGCTTCTCTTCTAAAGTAATCTCTCTCTTTGTATTTCTCCTTTACTTCAGATACATTTACATTAGACTTCCCACTGTCATGCTTATAAACAGTCACCTTAGTTTGCAAGGTGACAAACTAAACAGGAATTTAATTTTTAAACAGCTTTTCTTAATTCATTTGGTTTTGATTTTGTGAGCTTGCAGTGATATTAAAACACATAGGTTATCCTAAGATTTGTAAGTATGCAATAGAAGGATCAAACAGGATTGATTTCTGCAGGATGCGAATAGATGAAGTTAAAGTTTGCTGTTCACCAAAGATTCAGGCTCTGGCGAATGATCATGATTGTAATCTCGCTATAATTCATCTACAAGGCACGTCTAGATAAAGAACAAATGAGAGACAATATCCGTAATCCTCCAGGAATTTGCCATCAAACTGACTACTTATTCTTTAATAGGATTTTTCCCACTTTTAGATCAGACTTATTATTGACCCGTAGAACTCATTCACTTGTTAACACTTGCAAAGTGCTGAATTACAAATAATTAAAATTATTAATTTTTATTAACCCAGTAAGATTAAGTGAACACTTCAGGATATTTCTAAAAATGTTTCAGAGGACATATGATGAGAATAATGTCTGCATGGACATGTGGTAAGAAAAAAAGAAGCCTCTTCAGGCCTCTCAGCATAAATAAATCACTACCTGAGATCAGGTGAAATAGATACATCACTCTATCAGGAGGTGTGTCATTCAAGTGAAAAAGTTGCACATTTTGAGCCCTATGTTTTTTATAAGCTTCCCAAGTGCCTCCAGACTGGATTATGGTTAGAGGTTTATGCTAGAAAAGAATGAACTGTCTGTTAAAAAATTTCCGGCAAACCAGTTGTTGAAGAGCGATCCTTTCTGATGAAGCCATGAAATTGATTCCTAGACCCCATAGCAGGGACATATACTAAAGTGCTACAGGACGGTTGCATAAAATGCATACCAGTAATTGCTATGTATCCAAGAATGACTGTTAAAAAGTACTTTGAAGTAATTTTCTTGCAGCATTATGAAGATGGCAGCAGAGAGGCTGAAATCACAAAAACTATTCTCAAGCTTTTTCAGCTCTGTGAAGTACTGCAACTAAGTTGTATTTTCCCTAATCTTCAAAAAAGTTAGGAAATATAAACCTTAATAGTTTGACATTTAGCACAAAAAATATATACGATGTGCTTTTATAAGTACTGTCTGCTCCAAAAGTCATGAATTTAAAAGCTATAATACTAAGTTCAGCCCATGAATAGCTATGGTTTAAGACTAAGCCCAGGATATGATGATACTGAGTCATCTGTAAGACTAAATTATTAAGGACTTGCTTTGTGCTCTGGGCAAAGATATGAGAACTGAATAAAACATTTGTGCTTCCACACTAAAAAGAATTGCAAGGCTCATGTTCTATAGAAAGGTCTATTTGCCAGCTGAAGAACAGGAAGAAAGGGAAGTGTGGATGACAGCAATAAATAAGACTGAGGAGTTGTTTAATAATTCTACAGGTGAGTGAGAGGTGATTTTTCTGCCAAGTCATGCTATCAGAAAGTGTTTCTCCTGCAGGGGTTATGCTCACAATACATAAACCCAGAATAAATCCCACCGCATGAGAAGGACCGTAATAGGAGGTTGTACAGGACAGTGTCTCCAGATGCAGTGCCTCATCCCTTTAATCTTAGTGCTGGTGGCCATCTTCAGCATGTTGCACAGTATGATGTAATCCACACTTTTTTTCCCAGATTTTGCATGTCCTGTGGGGATTTTTCTTGACCTATCAATATAAAGACAACTGAAGAGCAGTAAACAAGTGCTTTGGTGTCAAAAGGGTTCAAGCACATATAAGTGTTTTAAGGAACAAAATTCTCTCAGTGGTAGCCACACTCTGAAACTGCAAAGAATCCCTGCCATGTTATTGAAAACAAATGTAGTAGGAAAGGAATTGGCTGTCAGAAATGGATCCCAAATTGATCTTATTTTCGCTCCAATCTGATTCCTGTCTTCAAACATACTTTGAAAACCTGAGACTATACATCCTTGAGCAACTTATGTGCAAACACACAATGAATCTGTAGCACACTTCAGTCTGTTTCATTTACATATGTCATTCCTTAATACGAAAAGAAACATTGCACTAATAATTTAGAGAATTTACCACTTTTGAAATCTCTCTTCATCATAATCTCAGGAACAGACATAACATGACATATTTAATTACTGTATATTGCTGGAAACTGGTAGTAAGCACAAACTTACAGCTGAGATATACTTTTGATAGGTAAACTGTGTAGAATCTGAACCCAAAGGAACATGGAATATATGTTTAAAACGTGAAGAAAAAGATCTTACTCCCATTCAAATGGTTATGATTTTCACCATTGACTTTTGTGAATTATATATACACGTAGAAAGTTGAAATTGTCTTGTGTCTGGTCTGAAAGAAGAGATCAAGGAGCAGTTCAGCCTTCTTAATAGTCACGCTGTAGGAAAACATTACCTGGTGAGCCAAAAAACAAAGAAATCTAGGGGAAGGAAGAGAGGAAATTGTTTAGCGAATCACTGAACAACCCATGGAAATTCATGTAGCTTACAGACAGGTTTGCCATTTCTATCTCCAAATATCATCAAGAGGTGTACAGCCTGTTGACGTGAGGAAATTATGAATCAGTGGCAATGTGCTTTGACCTTTGGAGTTTTTGAAAGCATGGGGGAAGAACAGGAATAATGCAATCGAAATCTCTGTAAACGCTTTCACATCTCTAGGCTTGAAAGGACCACATACACTTTCAAAACCACAGAGTCCTACCTTGAGCAGCCACTGGTTTAATGAAGCCATAAATGGTCCAAGAGTCTCGGAAGAGTTTTGGAAGTATGCTTAGTTTCATTAATGTTTTTCTGCTACACCCACAGTAGCTATGACCACTAAATGTGCATATGAGAGATCCACTGAGAAAAGTGAAAAACTACAACACAAAAAATAAATTAGAGTTACCAGAACAATAGAAATAAAAAACTATTTAAAAGTCTTTCCAGTATCTTTTTTTTCCTTCTTTTGTCCCCCCAGAAAGCATTACTCTGTAGGCAGGTGCCAGCTGTTTCAATACAAGTAGGTTTTGCTACTGAAAACATAAAAAAATATGGCTTCTCAAAAATCAAGATTTGTTCATTAATTTTCCTCACAGGAAAGTGTTCTAATGCCTTCATGAAAGAATACTGATATGACAGCAAAGAAAGAGTCACATTTCACCCATGGTTGATCTTGTTCCTTCTCTTAAATCTCAATACAAGAGGTGAGAACAGCAAGGGACAGTCATACCAAGTGGACCTGTTTAACTAAATTCCCCCAGTCTTTCTACTCTAAACCAAATCAAAACCAGAGTTTAATCCAGTCAAGCAGCTCACCTCATAATAAATTTAGTGATTAGCTGGTGGATTATATTCATATGCAGAACTGTATGAAAAGCTTTTGCTAAAATCCAGGTAAAATATGTCCATAGCTTTTTCTCTGAGAGGCCTTTCAGATGCTTACTCTAAGTGTTCTTTCAGATATGTTAAGCATGACCACACTGTGTGAGCTCAAGCTGATTTATGTTTAATGAAGTCAAATGTCTCATACAGAGCCATCCGTGTCGCCTTCCTCATTCCTTCTTTTCTCTGACTCTCCTTTTTTTTCCAATGACTTACATAAAAGTTACTTAAAGTTTCAAATAATTAAAACACAGAGCAAAAGAATAAAAAATATCTTAGGAAAGGGTGACTTACATTATGACTCGGAAAGATCACAGCTCATCAACTTCAGCAAATGTTATCACATTTATACTCTGGTATTGTAGGGTAACACTGTGCATGTATTAACAATCCTTTCTAATCACACACTTCATTGAAAGGTACATTTACAGTGCTGTCTGCACAGGTGAAATGAAACACATAGCTAAATGTTCTTCCTGGGCCCTCAGCTGGATTAAATTAACACAGATGTTACAGAGAGTCACAGAAGCTGAAAACTTTGGCCTCTGCTTTACTCATTGATAGAGCTATTGAAATGAAATTATGAGATATATGAAGTAGCTGTACATTTTGAGTTTGGTTCTAGTTTTCATAGTTGTTAGCCTTAGCTTCTTTGTTGCAAAGAAAACCAACAAGTCATTATTTAATCTTTAGAACTTTCAGATCTTCAACCTTTTATTTTTTCTCTGTGCATTGTTTCTTTTAAATGTACACAGAGAAATTCAGAAGGTGAGCAGGGATAGTCTCCAAATCTAACAACAAACTTTAACAGCATGTTGTTGTTCTGCAGAGATGCTGCCTCTGAGTCCACTGTCACACATCCATGCATTACTCATAGCTGTGGCAAGATTCAGATCTATTTTACTAGCCAGATGCTGTTTTTCTCTCTCATGCATCCATAGTTCATCGAATGAACAAGCAGAGAAAGGTTTGGCCCTAATTCTTACCTTTTTTTAGAATATAAAAGATCAAATCATTTTAACATCTGTAAAACTGCTTGATTCATACCTATCACTCAGTATGACCTAGTTTATAACTGCAATCACTCATTATTAGGAGACTATGCCTTTTACAACCCTTTCCAATTTCTTCTGCCATCTCATCTTGTTCCCTTTTCTGAACAAGTTATCTCTACCTAACTAACTCCTTTACTATATTCAATTTCAGGCAATAATGATTATTCCCTTATGCTAGTTCTATTGTTCTGGAAATGTTCCAGTTTTAGTAATTGCATTCTGTTGACATAAAATCCCTTCTGCAGCTTCAGTTGGATACCATATTCTCCTTTACTTCCTGTTCTAAAGTGCCATGTCTTGTTGCTGTGCGGTTCTAAACAGCTGCTCTGTTCTGCTCCGCTGCTTTCTGCATTTAAGCGATTTGTGCAGTCACACGTTCACATGCACGTACACAGACACACTGATTTGGAAAAGGAAATCAAGAACGCTTTAGCTGCAATTGCAATGCAGGCTGCCGTATAAATAGAAGATTGTAGTTACTTGACATTTCCCTGTTTCTGTCCCTGTGAAACTTTACCTAATATATTTCGAATATTTTCCTGCATTCTTGGAATAAGTTATCCTAGCAACAGTTATTTTCTTTTCCATGCTTCTCGAATCCAAATGTAGATACCTTAGTCTTTTTCTTTACCTGACAACCCTTACACAGCTTTTAAACTCTATTGCTTTTTCACTTAATATGTCTTCTTTTTCAGTCTGCTAGGTAATCTTTGAATTAATTCGTGGGTAAGTTTTTTTTAGTTTGGTTTTTTCTGGTCAATTCCCTTACCACGTTGTGCCTTTTGAAGTTCCTCTCTGCTGATGTCATCACATATATCTCTCTGTATGTCTTTTACCACTTTTACAGAACTCTATGCTACTGTTTTAGAGTGACTTAGCTTACTTCACTGCTTAATTTGTCCTATTAACCCTGATATACAAATCATTTCTGTCTGGGCAGAACTTAACTCACTCTCGTACATTTCTGGGTGACATCTAACTTATTTGACTGTGCCAAGAGCCTTCCAACATGTGCTGATTTTTTGCAGTTTTACATTCAGGTTGTAGATTTAGTTTTGTTTCACTGCTAGTCTGCATTTTTATTTCACATCTAACTTTGGGTTTTCCTATGATTAAAACAGAAAAGTAAGAAGTGTTCTTATAATTTGATGTTCATACACCCTCCTCCATCTGATGTGGTCTGAATACCCACCTCCCTCAGCCATTTCAGAGAAACATGCATTGGAATATTTTCATCAGTGGAATACATAGAACAACTACTTTCTTTAGTACCTGTGTTTTTTGATTAACCCTTATCTCATTAGATTCTGATAGATATCTTTCAGTATTGAGGTCACGAAGTGAAATGACCCGAGTTTTTTTGTAATGTTCGTGTGATTCTTGTAAAACCTGATTGCTTGGAGATCACTGATGGTTATACTGAAGTAAGAAAGAGAGGTTTAGGGAATTAGTGCATATTTTCGGAACATATCACTGTAAATTTTAACCCGTTATCCTTCTAATGCTTGAATTTGAGGCTAAAAATTTCAAATGAGAGAAAAAAGAAGAAAATAAGAAGAAAGATAAAAGTAGAACTCATCAATCTATTCGAGAAGAACTTTTGTATTTTAGAAAAGACCCACTTAATGAATTACTTGCAATCAGATCCTTGTTTAGCCTGCTGTGATAAATATTTATATTTCTACATAGTTCACATGAATAATTTCCAGTTTGTTAAGTGATTCAAGGGAACACTGTAATATGACTAATTCTTAGTTGTGATATTTCTGGTTGTTTAAAGATTATAATATTTTTTGTACTGCCTCAATAGAGTAAACAGTAAAGCAGTGAACAACAAATAATTAGCATTTTCATTCATGCACACATATTTTCTCATTCAGATGATTAACAGCCATTCCCAAAACATTTGCTTAACACATCTGCCTAACTTGGAGGAGACATTTTACATTTTCTACCTTCTTTTTAGATTAGATGTATGTGTTTAGTCAATACAGTAGGAGATACAGAAATTCACAAGGCAGCACATAATGAAAGGAAAAAATTCTGAGCCGATAAATGTCAAGCAGTTTAAACTGAATGTAGACAATTAGAAAAACATTTTAAAAGTGTCAACTAAATTTTTTGGCTGCACTGAGAAAGGATTAAAGAAAAAAAAATGGCAAAATATTATTATATTATTACACTAAGTGATAAGACAGTGTTCTGTCTGGTTCCCTTTCTTCCAGTAGGAAGTAGCAGAAAGAGGAAAAATGCAGAGAAGTGCAACAAATTTGACTAGAGCGCAAAAAGAACAGTTTTAATAGGTAACCTAATGGACTACAGCGCTGGGACTGCATTCAAGCCCCCAAACGGCTGCATTTTAGAGAAGTGACACTGTTCCTACATAAAGTGCACAGGCTGAAAGATAGTAGACTAGGTGTGCACCACTACGTTCATTATTAAACAAAATTATTGGGTTCCACACTCAGCAGCTCTTCTGCTTTTCCACAGTGAGGAGGTTAGGAAACAGTTGCTCTTTTAATGACAAGGATGATATTTGTTTGGCATGAGGGAAGGGGTGATTATTCGGATAATTTCTTAAGTGAACTCACCCATATATAATACCAGGTAGCGCAGACATCAGGCTAACCTTCCTTCACAGTTTGGAAACTGAATTTTGGGCCTGACTTCTACTGTATCACTATGATTCCAAGCTGGACTCTGCTGAGGAGAGATTTCTAATCATGCCAATTTCTGCCATGTAACACCAGTTTTTTGATGGACAAGGAAAAAGCCCGCTAGGAGTTAGACCACAGTGACCTGTCAAAGATATTTCTACCTACTTTTCTTCTCAGGCTTTTCACTTCTAATAAACAGAGAGGCATTGCGATATTATCACACTGCAGATAGCCACAGTTGCAGCATCAATCCAGTTAGGGTTCTGCACTTAGCTAATGTATGTACAGCTACGTATTTTTTGTTAATTGCTTTCCTCAGAGAGATCGAATTTTCAAAATGCACTTTTAGCTCATTAGAGATCCAATCAGCATTCAAATCAAGTAATGAGTCAGCAGATTTTTAGGTAACTGCAATAATTATTTTAATCTTTCAGAAACAAGAAGCTACTCACAGTTTGGAGAGGGGGTGATAGTGTTACTGTATATCAAGGGAACTATGCTCTGTTTCAAAAATTGTTTAGCAATGCAGATGAGACTGAGAAACAATATATCTTCAGCAGGCTATGGTTATGGATGCAGAACAATGCTAGACAAAATGTTAATTATTTTTGTCTCAAAAGAGAAGTTGAAAAAGGGGGGTTTTTTTAGCCTCAAGATAAAAGGCAGACATAGTTTCATATTCAACTGATGACAGTTGAATTTTTTCTTCCATACACCACTTCTTATGCAAAAAACTGACATAAAAAAATCAAGAGAAAATTGATGTAATGAAAAATGAAACTTGGGAAAGTTTGGATTAAAAAAAAAAAGCATTCTTGCATTTTTAAGATTTTATTTCCTATGGACACAGATTCAGGTACACATACGCTATGCAACTACAATAGACATGGATAGAGCTTTGAGTTTTGGAAGGGTAGCACACGGAACCTTCTATCCTAATACATAGAGACAACCTGCTGTTTATTTTTGAAACAAAGCACACACACATACAACCCCCACCAAAAGGTATAGTGTTTTCTCTGACTCTGCTTTCAATGACACTCATACATCAAAAGTTTTCAGAAGTACTGCAAAATTGCAAAGACTGAGGTTTGCCTAAATTTAACATGGTGTTCAATGAGAATTCATTCACCTGAAAAGCAATATCATTGAATAAAACCATGTTTAAAAGAAGTAGTCCTAAAACCCCCTTCTACCCACTTCCATTCAGTCATACATTGGTGATATAAGGTAATCTTCCTAGCTGGCTGTCATCCTATTCTCTTTTTTTGACAAAAAAATAATTGTTTGTTGTGCTTCTTTTTTCATATTCCTTTAGTTTTTACAGCTGCCAATGCGTCCTTTTTTCTTTGGAAGGGGAGAAAGATGCCAGTTATACACCATCCTATTCTAGGAGGAGAGGTGAAGGACATAGAAGAAAACCTTTGCGTAGTAGGCATCTTCACCTGATCCTTACTAGTTCATTGCAGAATAGCAGGAACAAAGATGGCAACCCATGATCTTCTGCCTAAAAAAGAAAAAAAAAAAAAAGAAAAAGAAAGAAAAAAGCTGTGGTGGTCTTTCAGCAAAGAGGTTACAGCTGGACAGGACAGAGCTTTGCATTTCGTGAGATGGTCAACTTTGCCACAGTTCAGAGACACAAGAAAATAATACAGATCTAGCAGCCTTTTTATGCTAGAACTCAAATGCAATTCTTGGTCTAACCAGTAAGAATAATTCAAACATCCTGTCTCATTTCTGAGGAAATGAATGTTAGTTTGCATAGTTATATACAGAGTTCTTTGATATAAGAAGCTAACAAATTATGTATTCAAATCATTATTTGGTTCTGCTGTAGCAGGCTCTACATAGAACTATAGAAAGGTTTGAGTTAGAAGGGACCTTTAAACGTCACCTGGTTCAAACCCCCTGGCAAACAGCAGGGACATCTTCAACTAGGTCAGGTTTGCTCAGAGTTCCATCCAACCTGACCATGAAATTTTCCAGAGATGGGACATCCACCACCTCTCCAGACAACCTGTTTAACTGTTTCACCACTCTTGTAAAAAAATGCTTCCTTACGTCTAGTCTGAATCTACCATCTTTTACTTTAAACCCGTTACCTTTGTCCAGTTTACTATAGGTCCTGCTGAAAGGAGGATGGATGTCCCCATCTGTTTTATAAGCCCTTGAAGTACTGAAAGGCTGCAATATTGTCTTTCCAGAGCCTTCTCTTCTTCAGTCTGAACAACCCCAACTCTCTCTGTTGTTCTATCTCATTGATCTTTTCTGTGGCTCTCCTCTGGAGCACCTCCAACAGTTCCATGTCTTTCTTGTGCTAAGGGCTCCGGAGCAAAATACAGTACTTCAGGTCGGGTCCTTGCACCAGGAGTATATGTCTATCATAAAAACCATATTGTTTGAACTCATAGTGTGTTCTGAGCAAAAGAGGACTCTGTTCATCAACGAAATATGTGTCACTATCGTCCATTTATGTTCTTTATTTTTAATTTAGACCCTAACGGAAAGTGGCATCTATTTGAGATTAAGACTCAAATGTAGAAATCTACAATAAAGCATGGATACAAGTAGAGGGAGGACGCATGACTGCAGAAAAAAAAGAGTGCTGACACAATTGCTTTATGCGTACTGACACTACTGTGCTACGGTTTGAATGCATGGTACAAAGTAGTACCTCTGACACAATAAGACATTTTCATTTCCTGACTCACAAGCATTAGTGAAACAAGGCTTCCTGTAAAACAAACCTCAGATTTTGAGGAATGTAAAGCAGCAATTTTTTCCTGTGTTAGCCAATGACACCGCTTATATTAAGATTCCACGGAAGTTTTTAAACTTCATTTTCCATTACTTGAAACCTGCAGAAATATGCTATAAGGACCAAGTTTAGGGTTTATTTATTTTCTTTATGAAAAAAAAAATCTTGGCTTGCCTAATTGGAATATCAGTTCTCAGGCACAAATATTTTTCTCTTTTTAGGCAAGTTCAAGTTTTTATTCTTGTTCATACAAATAAATAGTGGCATAAACTTACTCTTTTTAGTTCTCATTCACAATCGGCTGCTGGTGCTGATTGAAAGAAAGGGCAAGTAAACAAAAAATTTTTTTTTTACTTTTTTTAAACTTTTAAAAACTGCACGCATTGGAGAAGTAATAGCAGATGCTGCAAACTACTATGTGATTTAGTTGCTAATATTGTAGACTAAGTTTTCCTTGCAGAAAGGATCCAATGATCCAAAGGATCCAAGAAAATACAGTGCCGGATACTGGACTTGACCTCCTGCTGAGAGATTTCAAGAGGACTTTGCAAAATAGAAATTAATTTAGAACACCAGAAAGTAGTATAGAGGCTACTATACAGGCAGACACAAAGCATCACTGGGACTAGTTCTTTTATTCATTTAAATAGTTTTAAATGCAAGGTTTGCACAGGGAATTCAAAGCCCAGCAATTGCATTAGGCATTTCAACCCTATGACAGCGCATAATAATTATCATAAATATTAACTTTTTGTCTTGTGTGTTGCTTCAATCTGGGTTCATTTGTCAATTTGAGTGCTAAATAAGCCATTGTGTATTAAAAAAAAGGGGAAACCTTGAGCTGAAATATTGATTAGAGTTCAGATTAACAAATTCTATCAATCTCTCCATGAAGGTGTATCTGTAGAGGATGTAGACCTTCTGCTTGTAGCCAGCTCTGGTGCCTTTTGTGACACTGTCTTCCATGTTAGTGAAAAGTGCATTTATCCCATCTCTCAATTCAGTATTCTATTGCTGCTTATTGAATTGCAAAAAGCTATTTTATATTTCTTTCTTCTCACCTCTTCCTCGGGAACTGTACCTTACCTAACAGGAGGGCTTGAATGCTCCAGAAAACCTCAGCATTGTAGTGTTATAGAAGACTGATGACCTGAAATACTAGAAATGTCAAAGAAGTGCAAATGACATTAAATACTGCCTCTTCCTATCGTCTAAGAAACCCCTGAAGATAAATTACATGAGGTTATTAGTACTGTTAAAACAGGATCTCTTTTCCTAATTAAAATATCTAGGATGGTATCTAGGATACAGCCAAGAGATTTTAGGCTACTTCATTATATATGATACACTAGTAGATCAGTGGAAGCCTTAATTGACCTGAAGCTTTGTTGTTTCCCATTTTTTCACACATTTAGGCCAGTAACATATCAAGGGAGATCTGGCTAGGGAGGGCTGATGGCTAAAACAGATAAGGAGTGGGCTATTAGTCAACTGCCAGAATATCAGAAGTTTTCAGGTGTTTGTTTTCCCTTTTAGGGACTTATTGAATAAAACTGCATTTGCAGTGAGCTGTCCAGTATGCTGCAGTATCTTGTCCAGTATGCTGCATTTTAGCATGAGGTGAAAGGGAGAGATGATTAATGCGACTAATTTACATTTCCTTTTGTGTCAGTCACAATGGGTTTTGTCATGTGAGTAAAGTTATGGCATTTTTCCACTTAGTGGTGTCCTGTTCACCCAAAATCCCACTTTACTCCAAGATACCTTGAGCTGTTAAAGAGACACATCACTACTTTTTTACTTAGAAGAGGGTAGTTCAGTTATAAGAGGCCTCAGACTAACAGGAATTTCTGCTAGGACTGGGAGACCTTAGCAAAACAGCCTCTGCTGAGTCTTGTGCACAACCTGATTTCAAATGGTACTGTGTGGCTCTAATTTAATGCAGACAAGGGTGCAAAGCAAACAAGGTGAATTGCTTAGGGTAATAATATCTGAAAGGTGGGATTTCCATAAGTTTTATCTCGATACTGTCTTACTGGGATGTGTTTTCAAGCTACTGTTAGCAGCCATCGTGAGGTTAAAATAGTTCATCATTTTATCAGGATTATTGAGGGTATGACTGGAGACTTAATAGTGTGGTAGTGCTTTCTGTCACAATTTAATGGTATATTGATCTGGGAGTGAACAATCATGACCTTCAACTGCTTACAGACGCTTTCAAGGGGAAAAGGCTTAAGGAGGTTATTTCTGAAGAACTGGTTATAGTGAGCCAGAAGCCATCTGGACGCATGCCTCCTAAACAGCATGGCAACGTGGGAAATGCTTGCCTATGTAATTGCACCTAACAAGAGACAGATCACTGAAGATTCATGATCAGCCAGTATTATCGTAGGCAATCAATAAAGCCTTCATGGGTATCACTATTAGAGAGCAGATTCAGGTCTTAGGCTGGTTAGGATCTATGTACAGAGGTGTCTTTGCTCACAGTGTGGCAAGTGTGCAGGCCAAACTATGGAGTAATTTTTCAGTGACGTCACTTAACATCACAATTTGGAGGGAAGTGATTGTTGTTCAGAAAAACACCAAGCTCTTTTAGGGTTTATGCTAGCAATGCACTCTCTTATTCTACGATCAATAGATTTCTTGTTTCTGATTGTATTTCTCTTCCCCAGCTATTCTCCACAGAAACTGAAAATAATAGCAGGGACAATGATCAGACAAACATTCAAAAGTTCAGAAACATCAAAAATCTTGAAATCGTGCTGTGGAAATACTAGCCTTTCCTTTGAAATGCTCCATCCTTATATAAAGGGATTAGGAATGTGGATCTTGATGTAATGGCAAAGATACATTTAAAGAAAAAATCAGATCACCTACCTACTGTAACAGACAGATGGATAGATAGGTATGTGGATAGATAGACAGATAGATAGACAGATAGATAGACAGATAGATTAGGTGAAGAAAAGTGTATATACAGGAAAGAACTCTGACTGTAGTTTCGCAATGGTGAATTTTGAATTTTGCGCATTATGGATGTGAAACCTGTATTTTCTGTTGTCTGATAGTTTCATACACCTTTGAAAAGAGTTTTCTGCCAAAGGAGAACACTCTACTTTTTTGCTTCTCTGTAAAGCTTTTTAAATGCCTCTTATGTAATTCGTTGCATTGCCTGATATTGCAGCACCAAGCATGCTGAGTGACACTCCTACTGGAAAAGCACTCTCCTGTCTGTTTTGACAAAAGCACGTGCTAGTAGGCATTTCAAGCCTGTCAAGAAAAGTTGAATATCTAATTATTGATATACTTAGACTCTACAGTCCTACATCCTAGTTCTAATGCAGCTGATGTGATTTTTAGCATAAGCCTTGCCTTAAGTGAAAATTATCTTGAGTGAGAAAGGAGCTATAATGACCTTTAAAATATCCATGTATACTTTATTGACTGAAATGCACAGAAGACAAGGTAGTGCACTAAACCATATTGAATATGCATTACAGGGCAGTTGGGTTGGGGGGGAACAATTTGTCTGAAATCGAGTAAATAGCCAATAAAAATTCACCTTGTCTCTATACTGTCCTAGGAGAGGAAATCACATTTACATTTATTAGAAGTAATGATGTAGTGTCCTGCAGATAATTAACACAATAAAATGCTGTTAATTTCACAGTGTCATTAAAAAATTTGCCAGTTTAAATTAGAAAGTGATTAACCCTCTGAGCAAGGCAATGACATTTCCATTCCCAGTCTGTGAATTAAATTTGCAAGATTTTTTTTGCTTTGAATGTGAAATACTCCACTGATGTTGTCCTTTACTTTTCCACTCTCCCACTCTGTCTGGCAGGGAAGTTCATGGGCTAAACCATCTGAATCCATTACTATTTCACACAGCTAAGCCAAGCTCATACCACAGGCATGGATGTGTTAGTTACTAGAGGATAAAGTCTCTCTAAAAGAAAAAAAGAACTAATAATCCCTGATAAGCAGAAGTTCACTGAGTAATGAACTTCTTGTTGGTGCATGTAAGACAGAAAGGTTTTTCCATTAATGAGGTGTCTCTAGAAAGATTTTCACTCTGTATAATGACAGCAAATCCTTAACCTTTTGCCTGGACACTACTTTATCCATTTACTGTATCTACTTCTTCCACAACCTGCTTTAATTAATACCTTAAAACAGGAATAAACTCATTAAAAGAATAGATTTATTGCACAGTAATTTAAATACTCTAACTAAAGTGAAATCCTCTTAAAAAATGTTTAATGAGGGGACAGAACCAAAAAAAAAAAAAGAAAACTCAGGTCAATGATAGGATGGTCCAACACATTAAAACAACCCTTAATTGAATAAATTTAATGCATGAATTTACATTGCTGCTAAAAATATGGTTGATTACGCATGCCCCCCCAAAAAAATCAAGATACATGAATAAATTAGCAATATACAAAGACTACACTTTATTGGAGAAAATATTTCCGAGGTACATAAGTTTAATTGACAAATCTTGTTAACTAATAATGAGATTTAGGCTCAAACACTGCTAAAATGTAATTAGAAATAAAATCCTAAATAGTATTCTGTGGATTTACCATACGTTCCATATGTTCGGGGTTCTTCTTATTATAAGGAAATACCTCCACTGGAAACCTTGTTTCCGCAGACAAGGGAAAAAAAAAAGATTAATGTAGTACATTCTCCATACCACCCTTGCCTTTCAGTTACATCATTCCCCAAATGACACCCATGTTCAGAGTGCAGTGACCATGGGGAGACTTTGATAAAGCCATTGATCGCTGGATGTTTGGTGGGTACCAAATCATAGATGAGCTTGATGCCTTTGTGATACCTCACTGGATCCTGTTCCAGGTGAAGTCGGAGCCACTGTCAACGCTTGGGGATCAGAAACTCAGCTTGAGTCATTTAAAGCAGCATGAAGCAGCCTCCTACGGTGCACTGGTAGCCACCTACACCCAAACGCAGAATCTAGACCAGACTCAGAAGCAGAACAAGACTTCATCTCCGTTTTTCCTGCAGAGAGGCGGGGCGACATTCAAAGCAAAGAGTATAATAATTTTTGTTATATTTTTTGTTGTCATCTGGAATTTTCTGTTTAAAAAAAAAAATTAAATGAAATCACTGATAATGCACTTGCTTGATGCAACTATTTGGCAAGTTATTGTACCAATACATAGAAAATATATAAGCTTGGATTCTCAAATTTGTTTTACATAAGTCAAATAATTGTCTCTCAAGTGTTTAAGATACTGAAAGAAAATACTAGTTCTCTTCCTTCTTTATCTACCAACACCCACTTCAGGCCTTGTGATGCCTTGTGCTCCAACACATGCTCAAATGGATGTAGTAGCAGCTGCAGTAGTTGTAAGAGAACAGAAGGCCTGAAGACAGGGAAGAGTTCAGCTTTTGATGGCAGGAAAATTTGAACAGTACGCACAAAAGGGATGAGTGATTAATTTTGGTTTGCGGTGACAAAGATGCCAGTGCCAAAATCCCTTTTTAAGGAAGCCTCTCGAACCACTCTGTCCATTTCCGCAGAACAGCCTCTCTACAGAAGTCTCCTCGTCAGCTTGCATTTAGGGGACGCTCAGACGCATTCAGAGAAGGCACTAAGCCACCTGCTACTAACAGGTAGCAGGAGGTAACAGTCCCTTGCCTCTTCCAGATGTACAATTTGAGTAGTTCACCTCTTCTGTTCCTATACCAACCCATTTTTTTTCTCCTCAAAGAAACAAAGACCTGACCTTCTCCTACACGAAGTCCTTTCCAGGTTTTTGATTGTGCCTCGCTAACACCTGCTCAATATTTACTTATAGACCAGGGATTACTGCTCCCCTAGCTAGCCCCCACTGGCAGTCATTTCCTGGGAAAAGAGCCATAGTCCCACCTCTGCACCGGCCCAAGACTACCTCTGCAGGGAAAAGAATTCTCATACAGCAATTCTTCAGCACAACCAATTCACTTCTTCTCATATAAAGATAGATTTATAGAAAAAAAAATCACTTTATACTTCTCCAAATTTCTTGGGTAGAAAGAAAATCTAGGGGTTTTTTTAACTTATTAAATGATCTGTTTTCATATTGGGAGATTAAAAATAAATAAAAGGAAAAGAAACCTTTAGAAGCCACCACATACAAAATAAGAAAGGTGGAAAGGGTGGAGAGGAAAGTTAAAAAAAAAAAACCCTTCCACACAACTATCAAGTTGACAGATGTTAAAGCACAGAACTGACAGTAGTTGCTCAGGTAAACTTGAATGAGTTTCAACAGCACTACAAATCTGAGTATTACAGAAATTTTCTTTACAAATATTGTCAACATTAATCTTTTAAAAAAAACCCTGATGACATGATTTTCTCCTTCATGTACGAGTGGTTTTATATTACTGTAGAAATGTTAGGGGTAGCACCTGCTACATATAACGTTGCAAAATAGTTCGTATTATACTTACTCGTCTTTGCAGATTCATGACTTCCTGGACCATTAATTTTTGGGACCAGCAGTCTTTTTGCAGTTTTTACCCCTGCCTGAAAGTAAGTACCTTTCAGAGTCCCCTGAAGCTTTTTTTTTTGTTGTTGTTGAATGTGGTTGAAAAATAATAATTCACATTCTCATTTAAAATCATGACTGTTTTCTTTTTTAATATGAAACAAAAATACAGAGTTTAGATCTCTTGAGCTCAAAACCTGGCTTTTCCGAGAATCTGAAGCTGTACGTTTTCTAGATGTGACAAGCAAAAATTGTGGAGCGTCTGGCCTGAGAGCAGTTAATATCACTGACAGAAGTGGATGAGCATTTGGATACAGAGTTCTTTTGACGAAGCAAACAGTCAAACCCCTAATGAAGCACTCTAGCTCTGCATCAGTTCAGAGTGGGCTGTGGCTACCCCAGAATTTGCTGAGGCTGTAATTTGACAAATAAGACAAGTTGTCACTAATGCTGAAAATGGACCAAAACACTCTTTTCTTGGCTGCTCATACCTGTCTTCCTAGGTAGCAAGTCAGATCACTGGTTGAAAAGCAGGGATTTGTTTTTACAAATATCTGCTCACATTCAAGGCATGAGTAAGAAGTTGAGGTGAGGAAGAAGATGGGATTTCAGAGGCGGCATCAGCTTAGCTTGATCAATACATTTGTGAAGTTACAACTTGATTTCAGTTGACCACTTATCCGTGATATGCAGATTGAAGAAACCAGGTTTGATATTTTTAAATTATTTAAAGCAGTCTAAACCTCGTGATTTCAGGTGAGTAACATTTACTGGCGCCTTGTAATTTGCATTCTTTCACCCATGCAATGGCTTTTAAGCTTCTCTTTCTCACCAAAAATCTTTTGCTTCCTGATTTTAGGAAGACCACTGTTTTGAATTCTGTGGTGAAGTCTCAGAAATGGCTAAATATAATTAATTTTTAATGGTATACCAATTTAAAAGCTCTGACCAAGGTTTTAAAAACTGGATACCAGATAGTAAGACTTCAAAACTGTAGTGTGGGCACTCAGCAATTGATTTCATATTCAAAAGTCCTAGGTACTAGAGAAATCACTGAGAAAATGGATGGTGCAGAACTATTTTTGAATGCAGAGTATTTATCGGTTTTATCATATGAAGGTTTCATGGATAGAGCGTAATGCGTATGGAGATTTCATGAGGTATACTTTCGCTCCTCTATAAAAGGATCTAAAAGCTAAGAAAATGAAATTTTATGTTTTACAATGAAATTGTAAAATAGAAAAACTGGTTTTGATAGAAATGGTGTAAAACTGGAGTTTTGGATGCAATTTATAAAGTATTAGATTTTCAGTCTCACTTCAGCTGACACATCTTTACAACTTACTTATATGGTCAGGATATCTTTTGGACTTAAAAGTTTCAGCTTCTTTTTACAGATGATGCTAAAATTAACTAAAAATTTCTGTTCTAACATCTCAGACAAAACACCATGGATTTTCTGGGTAGAACTATCACTGGTGATAATAGAGTGTGGCTGTTATAATTTAGAAATTTCCATCCCAACTACCAAAATTAAAATAAATATTGGCTATTTGTTCTCACAAAGGAGTGCATACAAGCTAAGTGATATCCCTAGATTTCAAATTAGTGTGGCCCTAGGCAGAACTTTGCAAAGATTACAAAACTGAGTTTCACATGAGCAGGAACCTGCTGTAACTCTGGGGGAATCCCACCCTTTCCTAAAACACAAGCTTTGACTATAGCTGCATCGTATTGCTTACTTGCCTGCCCCGAGGGCATCTTGTTAACACATCTTGTAAGCTGTGTAAAAAGGTAATACTTCACATTCTGTCAGCCTTTGTCTTTAAATTGTTGTCTACAGATATTTTCTTGTTCTGTTAATGGCAAAGTGGATGAGGATTCACCTGCTGGTGTCCCCTGCCCTGTGAGATCCTCATGGTGAGAACCATCATGGAAACAGTAGAATCGATATTTACTCTCCTTGTTCCCTGAGACCCTGAAAGGAGGGATTTGCTCTTCTCCTTCTGCTGTCTCTATTTGCTGAAGGTCACTGCTGAAGCACAGCCCAGTACTGTGGTTCTGTTGCTCTGTTCTGTTGGAATAAAGGATTGTGGAGTCCTCTACAATCAGAATGGACCACTGAAGGATGTGAAGCATGGAGTGGCAGAGTCTGTTCAAGGCCCTTTGCCACAAGCCAGTCACTTTCTGCACAGCATGTCACCTCCTTGCAGTGCCATGTTCAGGTTAGATAACAAGGGTCTGACTGCGTGCTTTTCTTTCTCTGGAATTCCTGTGAAAGTGAGGACATCCTCCCCCAACATCTTGCTCCCTAAATTAGAGAGAGAAGGATTTGATGTGTGGACTATTAGGTGGATAAGAAATGGGTTGGATGGTTGTATCTAGAGGGTTGCAGTCAATGATTCAGAGTCCTGATGGACATCAGTGACAAATGCTGTCCCTTGGAAGTCCGAACTGCCACCAGTGTTATTTAACATGTTCATCAATGGCTGTGACAAAGGGAACAAGTGTACCCTCAGCAAATTTGCTGATGATACCAACCTGAGTGATGCAGTTGGCACACCTGAAGGATAGGATGGCATCCAGAGGGACCTGCACAAGCTTGAGAAGTGAGCCATGGGAATCTCATGCAATTTAACAAGACCAAGGTTCCGCACCTGGGGCAGGGCAACCCCTGCTATCAACACAGGCTGGGAGTGAACAGATCCAGAAAAGTGCTGGACAGAAGGACTTGGGANCTGTCCCTTGGAAGTCCGAACTGCCACCAGTGTTATTTAACATGTTCATCAATGGCTGTGACAAAGGGAACAAGTGTACCCTCAGCAAATTTGCTGATGATACCAACCTGAGTGATGCAGTTGGCACACCTGAAGGATAGGATGGCATCCAGAGGGACCTGCACAAGCTTGAGAAGTGAGCCATGGGAATCTCATGCAATTTAACAAGACCAAGGTTCCGCACCTGGGGCAGGGCAACCCCTGCTATCAACACAGGCTGGGAGTGAACAGATCCAGAAAAGTGCTGGACAGAAGGACTTGGGAGTGCTGGAGGATGAAAAGCTGGACATGACCCAACAATGAGCACTTGCAGCCCAGAAAGCCGAATGTGTCCTGGGCTGCATCCAAAGCAGCGTGGGCAGCAGGGTGAGGGAGGGGATTCTGCCCCTCTGCTCTGCTGTAGTGAGACCCCACCTGCAGTGCTGCATCCAGCTCTGGGGTCCCCAGCACAGGAAGGACATGGACCTGTTAGAGTGAGTCCAGAGGAGGCCACAAAAATAATTTGAGCAATGAAGAACCTCTCCTATGAGGAGAAGCTGAGAGAATTGGGAGTGGAGAAGATAAGCTTTTGAGGTGACCTAATTGTGGCCCTTCCAGTCTCTGAAATGAGCCTATAAGAAAGATGGAGAGAGTCTCTTTACAAGAGCATGTAGTGACAGGTCAAGGGGGAATGGCTTCAAACTGAAAGAGAGCAGGTTTAGATTAGATATTAGGAAGAAGTCTCTCACCATGAGGGTGGTGAGGCCCTGGAACAGGTTACCAGGGAAGCTGTGGATGCCCCATCTCCAGAAGTGTCCAAGAGGAGGCTGGATGGGGCTCCGAGCAGCCTGGTCTGGTGGAAGGCGTCCACACCTGTGACAGGGGGATTGGAGCTTAAAGATGATCTTTAAGGTCCCTTCCAATCCAAGCCTTACTGAGTCTATGATTCTATGATTCACATATACAGAACATACTCAGATTTAGAATGAGGCTAACTTTAGTCCAATTAGCTGTTTTCTCAAAGAATTCCTCTTCTTGAAGATATTAAAATATCTCCAGTATTGACAAGGTTGCCGCAATTGTTATTTGCCCTTTGCACACATACTGCTGTAGACATTATGGCATTTTGAGTAAACAGAGGAAGACTCTTTATTTTGGCAAAAGAGAGGAATCACAGAGCCCCAACTTGGAATTAGGATATTTTTCTCTTACAGGAAAGTATGCATAAATATTTAGAGACCACTGTATACCATTGTATTATGAACTCAACCCTTAATTATTTAATTCTGATTTGTTTCCAGACAAGATATTAAACCATTAGATATGTCATAATTTCTTCATATCTGTTAAATGAACACAGAAAGAACAAATGCTTTTGGACAGACAGCTCTTAACAACAGTTTGTGAAGATCTCGCACATTTTCTGCTTTCAGGAATAGTTCATTGAAACTTCAGAGTTCATTGAAGCTGGTCTCACTGATACTCATTTTGTAATGAACACGACAACACTTGGCAAACATTCATAAAAATGTTGAGGGTAACTTTCCTAATATACTATTCCTCATCATTAATGTAAATATCATTATCATTAAATATCAAATATGCTGTGAGCACTACATTAAATTAAATAAAAAGATTTTGGCAGTGCATTCTGAAATGGCCAAACCAATAGAAAGAATACTTTGATTGATAATTGCTTCTCCTTCTCCATTCCAGGCAAAAAATTCAATGTTTATACGTAAGTCAGTAAATACAGCATGCCAAAACCTCTGTTAGTGATTTCTGAAGGTTTTGTTCGCTCTTTCATTCCTCTCTTCTTACCAGTAAAGGTGTAAAATGGATACTCTGAAATACTATAGTTCTTATTTTGCTGCCATTGGCAATGAGATATTTTTGTCAAAATGATAGAGATTGGTAACTGTGGATCTAAAAATGGAAGAAAATTCAGTTAAGCAGCTGGGACAAATGGGGGGTGTTCAAAAACACTAAAAAAATGCACTGTACTTTCAGCATTTGGAGATGAATGCTGAATTTTCTAAAGAAAACGTACCAAATTACTGCAAAATATTATTCTCATATTTTAGTAATTTCCATTTCTCCATCAGCATGATGTCTCATTTTATTGTGGCGTATGTTGCTTCTCCATCTGAGAAATTTAGGAACAAAATCTCAAGTTTTATGTATAGTTTCACACTTTATTGTTCAGTTCATTTTCTTCTTATCTGGCTAAACACCCTGCTTGTGAACAGAGAATGAGTCAGTGATTAATAGATATTTGCTATTACCTCATGGATCAGCTGGCATGAATTGCCAGACTGCAATGTTTCATCACTGCTTACCTTTTTGTCAGCACCAGAATATACGGACTACTCATGTCTTGTTCTATATTCATTCCATGCAGTCCATGCTTTGAACTTCTAAGCTCGTATTTTAATCACTCTAACATGAAAATTAAACTTGTTTTCAAGTTCAGTTACAAGAGAGCTAACATTTATAACAATAGGTTTCCTGCAGAACATTTAAAACGCTGCAGTTTCTTTAAAAATCAACAGGCTTCTGCAGGGGCTAAAATAGTTTGGCTAAATAGGAAGTTATGCGTTAGGTATCACATTGATACTTACAAGAAATTCAGTACTTCATTTAAATTTCTCTTAACGTACTTGACTTATTGTTTTTGTATCAATATATTGAGCACTTAGTTTCTTCAGGAGGATAACAGTTTGTTCCAAAGGAGTTCTCAATGGAATAAAGAAAATACAGGTGACAGATGACTTGCAGCATAAAATTTGTGACTGGTCTGTGAAGTCAATTACCTATGTCCAGTTCACCAGTGCTTTGACAATCTCTTGGCAAATATTTTATGGTTTCATGCTCCAGTGAGTATATAAGGTATGAGTGTATAAGGCAGTAGTGGCATTATTACTATTATCATTATTATTATCATCATCATCATCGTCATTATTATCATTATTATTATTTCCAAAGGAAGAAATTTAAAATAGGCTGAAAGAAGAGGTGACTGTTAAGGTACACAATCCTATGAAACTCTTCAGCAAGCACTTAACTTTAGAGGTCACTGGTTTTTTAGTAAATAGGACCACTCATGGGTCTGTTTTCTGTGCTTTGCTCAATCAGCATTCAGTTCTGTTAAATTATTAACTTAATTAAATTCTGTTAATTATTTAATCAGTATTAATTATGTTAATTAGTGTTTGACATGGGGTTGTAGAAAAAAAAGGCATAGATTTGTATTCTCATGAAATTTTACCTTAGCCTCCTAAATGTATTAAAAGAACTAAAAATATAGAACTGTAGACTATTAAGTAACAGTCTTAAAATGAAAAAAACAGGAATGTATGTGAAGTGCGCAGCACAAATTAAAGCACCAACATCTGAATATAGCACGTGCCACCCACCATGAATAACAGTGGAATAGGTATTAGTTTCACAGCCACAGAGCTGAGGCTACAGCTTGTGGGCACTTGAATGCTACTCCTCCATTTCATATTTGCTCATCTGTTAATTCCGAATTACTTAACCCCTTGGCAGAACCTACCCAGCCACACAATCATTATTAAAGGCATGATTTTCCTCAGAAGTCGATATATTTTTTACTCTTACTTCTCTGCATGCTTGAGACCTAAAGCAGTAGCAAATTTGAATAATGAGTTACATGTGGGAACATTTTTATTAAAAAACAAGAAAGAAAGTTTTAAGGTTTAACAACATTGAGACACTGCATACTGTGGGGACCATGAACCTTGAGATAATTATTGCTCTGATGAGGTAAAGGTGCAGGCAAGAAGGTGTACAACATGATCAGCAGACCAAAAGTGAATATGGAAAAATCAAAGCATAGGCTATTGTATGCCTTTCATGCTTATCAGTGAGATAAAAATCATGTTCTTTGGGAAGAAAATGGTATAACAACAACCAATATCTCTTGAGCAAATGCAGAACCACAGGGATGGGCTGAGGAAAACATATATATAAAAAAGAAAGTCACTGAAGACCACTCCACTCTCCTAGAAAGAAACACTCTCACATGTGACCAATCACAGTTTAGCAGCCAAGCGACCAAAATCAGTAAAAAAATTATAATAAGGGGCAAAAAAAAAAAAGATAAAATAAGCATGCTAAACTAGAAAAGTCAGTCCATGAATGTGACTGTCACACAGCATTTTAAGGGAGATAGGCAAAAGAATTTTTCACCTCCAGCTTCAGGTAAAAAAAACAAGTAGGGAGTGAACGGAATATACGAGAAGTTCATGAGCCTCTGTCAAGTCATGGATTTCCATTTTGTCAGCTGGCTCAAGATCTAGAGAAAGATTAGTGTATGCTACTCAGCAAAAGGAATTTGCGCATTTCTCTCACTGAAGATGGATGAGGTCATGAGGTCAGTGCTTTGCCTTCCTGAGTCAAATTTCATACTTTTCAAACTTTTTCAAGATGCACCAGCTTGTGCTGTGTAGCCCACTACCGGAAGCGGGCTCTTCAGTTACCACTGCAGCAGCAGCAGCAGCAGCAAAGGCTAGTGCCTTGAATCAGAAGCAACAAAGAAGAGTTTCATTAATTCCGTTAATGTTCCTTCCGCACAAAAATGCATTTCCTTAATATATATTTCAAAAAATGGATTTGACAAGACAGCATTTGCTGCAAAGCTCAAATTGTCATGAAATTTACATTATAAAGGTTGACAATATGATCATTATATTTAAAACCTCTTGAACAAGATCCTTTCCACACTGATGTCAAATTACTTGAATTCAAGCGGTGTTATGGCCCATCCTGATGTTCTGTAGGGATATTTCCAAAGAAAATCAATGTATTCTGATGCGATTTATTCTCTTGTGGCACCCTCAAAATTCATATTGCAGGAGTTAAGCGTAGATCTTCTTTTGAACTTACCACATTTTATAAACACTACAAAGATTGAAAGAATATTAATAATGGCGAGAAGAATTTATTTGTAAATACGTGATAGGGGTGGTGTTAACTCTGCCTTCTCTTCAAACATCAGTATGGACCCATCTATGTGAATAAGAAAAGTATTTTGTCTGTCTGTGAGTTATCAGCTGTGCAGAAATGAATCAATATATACATGATGATAGAGCATGGAAATTTCACTCATTTTACATTTCCACAGTGTTTCCATTTTTTGTAATTTTAGCATCTGTCTTGTAACATTTGGTGATTTTCTTAATGTTTCAGGTCTGAAATCATGAGTTTATGGGAGGCTCCAAATAGCATTCTATTCTCTATTTGAGAAAAAAAGCGGGTGAAGAAACGACACATGGGATGCTACCTCTCACAGAATGTGGCTGTCTTGGTTCTGGCCAGGACGGGGTTAATTTTTGCGGTAGCCAAGAGGCGGCATGGCGAGGACACAGAGTTTATTCTATACCACTTCATGTCATTGCCAGGCGAGAGAGAGAAGGGAGTCTTTTCCAGGGAGAAGGGGTTCCTTCCGTTTGAGAATAGACAATGGTGGAAGGAGCTGTTATCTATTATTGTGTGTTTTTTCTGTGGGAATCATTCCTCCTCTTACACCTTTTGATATTAATATTGTTGCTGTTACTGTTCATTTTCATATCTCATTTCTGTTTCCGGTGAATTGTTCTAAGCCCAACCTGTGATCTTTGTCCTTTGTGGCTCCAGTTGGAGGAGGGTGGAGGGAAAGCAGTGTGTGTTTTTCTTGTGGGAGTACTCAACTGGCGACTACAATTCCTAAACCACAACAGTGGCTATTTTCAGTTGCATGAGATATCATTTGCTGAAGAGTCAAAACACAAAGGTAAATAATACCTCTCTTTTCTTCCTTTTTATTTACGAGTAAAACATAAGATATTTCAGGACCTGTGCCAATATTTTTCCCATCAATTAATGTATAATTGCTTGTAGCACTGGAATTTGCACCCAACAATAGACCTCTGTTATTCTAAGCTGAACAGATCTTTCTGTAACAAATAGCAAGCTATGAACATATCTGTAGGAGGCATTAACCCAAGCAAGAACTGAAGACCATAACAAAAGATAAACAGAACATAATCAATCAGTTACTTTAAGATAACTATAAAAAAAAGGAACAACTGTTTTTCAGAGCATTAGAAACTTAGTTAAGATCTTCCATTGAATGCTAATAGAGAAAACACAGTCCTTAGCAATTCAGATGTCCAAGAAAGATGAAACATTCCAAAATTAAAATACATATTTAAAAATTATAACCCTAAGTAAAGCCAATAAAGCACCTTAAAATATAGAATCACAGAATCACACAGTCAGTTAGGTTGGAAAAGACAAGTAAGATCATCAAGTCCACGCTGTGACCAAACATCACCTCATTGACCAGGCCATGGCACTGAGTGCCATATCCAATCTTTCCACACCTGCAGGGACAGTGACTGCACCGCCTCCCTGAGCAGCCCATTCCAATGCCCAGTCAGATGAGCATGAATATAGATGAATATGATAAAATTATCAGTACATACTAATGTCTAGAATTATTTCAGCTAATGATATTAGGAGAAAAGACATCCAAACCAGAAGGACAAAACCTCACACACCTTTATCTCCATCGACAATTAAATCAAATAATCTGTTAATTGCAAAAGGAACAATACCTGTACACACATACAGTTTGTAGGATGTGATAACAACCAATACAATCAGAAAATAGTTGAGTTGAGGAGACACTTATACATGAAGACTGGAGAATTACAAGGCAAGACATTTCTGAATCTAGTGAACAGAAACCACAGCATGTCAGCTGGGGAAGGTATGGTATGAGAAATGCAGTTGATGAATTAATTACTATGAGAACAGTGAGATAAAAGTCTTGTACTATCTTGGACTTATTTTCAGACCTTGCTGAGAAAAAGGATGATGTTCTCCTGCTTATGAGATGTGTGATTCCAGAAGTCTGTAATCTAAATTTTTCTATAAAAATTAAATTATTGCCACTGCAAGTAACATTTATCTGAATCAGGACATCAGAAAAGCTGCTATGCAGTTGCACCTCTTTTGTTTTCTATACCATAGAGTAGTTATTCTTAATCCAATAACCCCTTTTGACTCTGATATAGCACTTCTTGCAAGGATTTTGCAAATAAGAACTCTTTTATATCTCATCAGGGTGTGCCTTGTGACTTGTGCTGCCATCACAGGCAGCAAAAAAGCAGGCGGGTTGGTTGCTATAGGATTTCTCACACTACCTCATCAATTCCTTATTTTCCAAAGAAAAAGACCTACCATGGTATTTCTCCTCAATCTATCAGTTTATGCCTTCGCTTTAATTCTTGTTTTACCTGAAAAATCACATGGACTTACAGCAGGAATTGTGTTACTCTTTAGGATTTCACATTTTTCAGCTGTAGTCTCTGTCCTGCTGTCTAGTTGCCCTCTCCTAACAATTTTTATACCCTTCTGTCAAATATAATTGAATCTGATCAACAGGATTGAGTCTGAAGGCACTTAGCTTCCTACAGGTGTCATGAAAATTGGCATCTGGACAGAGAAAGACGTAAAGGCTGAAGCACAGGCAAAATTTTTCTTCTTCCATTTTGTAAGCCAGTCAGCACACACAGATCCTAAACAGTCACAATAAGTAGTGCCTTTGCCAAGTACTGTGTTTGACCTCATTGCAGGAACTGGGCAGAAATCTAACTAACCTTACCTACAATATCAGTAACACCTCCCACCTCTCAACTTCCCTGAGTTCTGTGGAGCTGGTTCCCTCAGAGACACAGGCGCAAGATGTTGCTGATGCACTGACAAAAAGGCCCATTGCTCTCTGAAACACAGACAAGGCAGGCATACAGGTTCTCCAGCAAATTACCCACTAAACAAAGAGGTGAGAATACAGCTTGCCCCATGTCAGCAAATCCCCTGTTTAAACCTATTAAGAGCCCTGGACCCCACGCAATTTTTGAAAGCCAAAAACTGCTGATCTTTTGTTCTGTGGTTTCTTGTCTTCATTTCGTGTGTGTTCTCTAGTTCTTATCAGAAAAACAGCCCCGATTTTTTATCACGTTTCAAACTTGGAAATCACTTGTAACCGTTATTATACTGAGTTAAACCACACCTGATTCTGCTTCCAGTTAGAATGCTAATTTACTAGAGTTTGACCCATGTCAACATGCTTATTTAAAAATTCTTGTAATGACCAACCTGGATTTTGCTCCCTTCTTAATATAGCTAAAAAATTATAAGCTGACAGTTCGCTAAACACCTGACTTGTTTCAACACTTCTTTCAGCACACTTCATTTTTAATATACTACCATTGTAAGTGTCTTTTTCCTACCCTGTTCTATACACGATGAGGTCAGGTCAATGAACAGCTGAAGCCTCTTTTTTGTTTTCCCCCTGAGTCAGTAATAATGAATGTACTGTTTGTGAAAGGTTTAGAGCTGATAGCAAAAATAGAGGTAGCACTAATCTGGCCTTTGGCTGTCAGAGCAACTTGATTCGGAATTCATTGCGAGGGGGTGAGAACCGCCATCTCCTGGGTAATAATTCAATCCTATCTTGCTGTTCATTGAGCCCATAGACTTCCTTTGCCACATTAATTCCACTTGAACTATAATAACCTCCTGGCTGGCAACTGCTATTGATAAATCACAAGAGAAACTGGCAAACTGACATTGGGGGTGGACAAGCAATTGTGCACAATAGAAAAATTCAAAATGAAGTGTGATCAATAACTAGCATTGTCAGGGAAAAAAAGTATACATTTTTTTCTGATTTTAGACAGATTGAGACATTCTACAAGCACTCACACTACTGGAGATTTTGAATACCCAGTCCTACTTTACTTCAGGCAGAATTTTTCAATCAACTTTTAGTTAATTAAATATGAAACAACACAAATTACATTAAGCAATTCCTGCTTTCACTTCAGTTCACAGTATCATAATAATATTTTGTTCTTCTGTCTCTTTATCTATTTTTACAGAGTTTTATCCTTCACTTGTGCAGGAGCTCTCAAGAACCTGCCGTGGAGGATGCCCAGTGTATTCAGTGAGTCCCTGAATGATAACAATCAGACTGTCAAGAACGAAATCATCTATGGCTACTTATTTATTGGAGGGAAAATGAAACTTGCAACCTACTTGTCCATAACTAGAGCACATAACCATCTATCGTCATTACATGCCATCCTCACCTCCACCTCATTTTAAATTTCCTGTGGCATTTTATATGCTGCATCTTTTCCCCAGTGGCTCTGATCCTGAAAAACTCACAGGTCTGTATAACTTCATTTATGCAAGCAATCTAACCAAAATCAAAAGGACTATATGCAGCTAATGCAAATACACATGGTTTATAAATCCATGAGAGACAAAGGACTTAATGCTTCAAGGCTGGATTTCATCTTGTAAAATGCTCATGGCTCACACAATTCCAGGATAACATGAACCTCAGTGAGGAACTTGTTCATAATTGATAAGGCTGATCAATATTTGGCAATTCCCTCCATGAAATGCATCTAGGTTCACATTCCAATTTATAGAGAAAACTACAAAAAAAAAAAAAAAAAACCTGCTTAAAAAAGGTGAACACCTGGGATTATTATTTAGAAAAGGAAAACAGATTAGGTGGTTGATATTTTCAATTTAAATTTTAGATGGATGTTTCCTCTAGTAATAAGGCACATATATTCCATTTGAAAGAAAATAATTTGAGTTTCTGTTTTCATTTTTTCTTTAGTACAACTTGGACAAAATATTTTTAAATAACTTCATTTTGTTTTGAGACTTCCCATGCTAAAAGAGAACGTTGCCCATAACCTATGCTGATTAACTTCCATTTTGCATAAGCTATTTTATTTACAATTTCCAAATGTACTGTGGTAGTCAAGTGAAGTACACATTTCACTTTGAACACTTTGAAGGCCCATTTTTGCCAAAACATAATACCTTGCTCCAATTACTCTGAAAGTTTTATATTTTGTGTTTGCTAGCCATCTGTATTTTTCTTTTTCTTTTTTCTTAATTCTTGCCCCACCCTCATTCATTCTTTACCAATTCTCAGGGGATCTCAGAATTTCACAGAATAGTTAGGGTTGGAAGTGACCTCTGGAGATCATCCAGTCCAATCCCCCTGCCAAGGCAGGGTCACCTCGAGCAGGTGACACAGGAATGTGACCAGGTGGGTTTTGAATATCTCCAGGTAGGGAGAGTCCACGACCTTCCTGGGCAGCCTGTTCCAGAGCTCTGACATCCTCATTGCAAAGAAATTCTTCCTCGTGTTAAGGTGGAACTTCTTGTGCTTTAGTTTATGGCCATTGCTCCTTGTCTTGTTTNCTATTTCCGAAGCACCCCAGGATGACATTGGCCCTCCTGGCCACAGGAGCACTGATGGCTCATGGATAACTTGTGATCCACCAAGAGTCCCAGGTCCTTCTCCACAGAGCTGCTCTGTAGGAGGTCACCCCCAGCCTGTGCAGGCACCTGGGGCTGTTCCTCCCCATGTGCAGGACCCGACACTTGCCCTTATGCAACCTCCATCCAACCCTTCAACTTAACAAGGTCTTGCTGAGTGGCAACACAGCCTTCAGGTGTATCAGCCACCCTCCTCCCCTCCCAGTTTTGTAGGACTTATAGGTAAGAATTTCATTCAGTAACATGAGATCCTGTCACAGAGGCTCCCTACGTACCTTAAAGAGTGTCTCAGAGCTGCCACCTCTGTGATGTGAGGATGACAGCACCAGAGAAGTCCTGTGTACACTGATGGCCACGTGGGACCAGTGGGACATGGCCTGCAGAACTTCACACCGGGTAACTCAAAGAGATTAGAAAGATAAAGCAGGGTGTGTTGAGAGATCAACTGTGCTGAATAAAGGTTGAAAAAAAGAGAATAGGATGAATACTTTCACTCCACTAGGAAGATGAGAACTACTTAATATTTTGGTGGGCATTCATAGAATGGATTTTTAATCAACAATTCTCATTTACTGGAAGAGTGAGCCTATGAACAGAATAATACTACTGAGTGACATTATGGGCCATTCATGTGCTTAACTTGTCTGAAAATTTGAGCCACCAGTGAAGGATTATTATTGATTTTCAGGCAGTCTTTGTTAAATGTCTGATATACTGTACCACTCTCTTATTCCACTCTCCCTCCATTGTCACTGATATTAAAATGAAACCCACCTATTATCAAATCAATCATGCCCGATAAAACTACTCAGAGTAAGATGATGTGCATCGTATTTACCCACTGAGACTGAAAGGTGGAATTTCAATCACTCAGGAAATGTGCATTTTATTTATTTATTTATTGCTTTTGATAAACTGGGAACTGCTGCAGCAATTAATTACAGCTATTTAACAGACTGTATATGAGGCAGGAACTATTGCCTTGTGGTTGAGATGTTGAACTGAGCTGAGGAGTTGTCATTTATGCTTCTGGTTTTGGCAAAGTCTTCCCTTGTAACTTTAGGAAAAGTGATCAGTTTATGTGGACCACAGCTCCGGCAATAAAAAATTAGCTACAAATTTTCTGTGACTTAAAAAATAAGGACAAAACACTGTTTTTCATGTGTAGGTAACTATGCAGACAGATAAGAAATGGGGAAAGTTGAAAAAGCCACAGTTAAAGAAAGAGGTTGTGTCATAGAAAATAAAAAGAAAAATGTTACAGTATCTGCAGGTGTGCCTGGGGTTCACCAGTCAGGGACAATCCCCAGAAATGATCTTAGCAGCTCAGGCAGAGGGAGTAAGATGGAGATTTCACACTGGGAGTCCAATGAGCAATGAATTTCCAGGTCAGCAGTACTCCATCATCCTTGGCATAGTAAAACCTCAGAAAAATAACAGATCCAAAAATCTTTGGGAGTTTGAAAGGCTGTAAAAAGGAAAGAAAACCTTCCTGGGTTTTCCAATTGGCAAAGACCTAATCTTGAGCATGAAATAGCTTATTGGCAGATGTAAGAAATAGAAGGGGAAAAGTGCTTATGCCATTGAACACCTGTGTTTACTCTAAAGGACTTGAATTTTTTCAGTCTGTTTCACATGGTCTTAATGTTAAAATCTGAACTTCAGAGTTTTCATACAGTTTGAGTAATCTGAGGACATATGTCCCAAGAGAGGACTTTCTACGCTGTCTGAAGAACCAGGGAAGAGAGAACCCTGCAGTCAACCCAAGTCTCCTTTGCATGTCACGCTGCAAATAGGGAGAGCTGATGAAAGTAGAGCAGTAACCATACCCTAGGAGTATGCTGTTTCAAAAAAATAATTTGATTGTAAGTATCTTGTTACAAGCAATACAACTTTCTTTAGTAAGTTGTAAAATCTTTTTGGCATTGTTTGCAATATATCAATTGTATCAGGAGATTTTGTCCTTAGGATTAGACTTTTTCAAAGATTGGTGACATACATCCCAAAATACTTCTACTAAACTAATTTTTCAGTAGCCTTTTACATTGTCTACATTTGATTTGATTTATCCAGAATTCTGTGATTAAAAAATGGAAATTATTTTCTCAGCAACAGACCTTATATGCATTAATTTCTGTAGCCTCTGCTATAAACCAGTTTCCTCAGCTAGTTCTCTCCATTAGCAAAGTTGCTTGAACTCTTAACGGCATGAACAAGCAGTGCCTACATAAAAAGACATAACCAAATATATTTTTACGGCCTTTGTTTCTTTTACTGTGCAATATTGCCTGACATGTAGAAGGAGATATTCTCTTATATTAAATTATCTTTTCCACTTCGATTCACCTAATTTTTTCTTACTGTGTTTCTTACTGAAATGAAATACACATGAATTTGTCCCAGTCCCTCTCTGCAGCATAGTGATTTTCCTATAGCTGCTTGGAAGAGCATATTTCGATCTTTTACTGAAAGGACCATTTCTGAGGTGTTATGGGCTCCTAAATAATAGTTCACTTCGGTTAGCCTGAGAGGAACAAAGGAGGTTGATACCAGGACATAGGTGAGGTGTATGAAGTTCAGACAGCAGCTCCATCTGACTCAGCTCTTTCTAGGCTAAACCAGGGCAGGACCGCCAGGGCTGGAGTGGAAGAACTTGTTCCTGATGGTTTTTCACATTATTTCACAGCAGATTGTGACCCAAAGGCAGTTAGAAGAATTGGGTCTCTCTTGGATGACCTCTGAGACCAGAACTCATGATATTTACAGAAATTAATATGCTGAGTCCAAGGAGTTTATAAAAAAATTCAGGTTACCTAGGGAAGTAACTGAGAAGTACTATTATGAATATTTTTGGTACCCAGTCATCTATACCCTTCTTTTCCTATGTAATTCATATTTTTTGTTGTCCAAGAAAAGTAGCTCATTTACAGATTTTACCTGGTTTCTAAATGACTATATGGCTGAATTGTAAGCAGATTACACCTCGGAAGCATGGTAAGGCAAAGGGAGAAACTGGTGGTGCACATGTAGTATCGAAATAGAACTTAGATGTTCCAAGTGGATTTATGAATAGCTTCTCTCAGTAAGAAGGAAGAAAAGGCAGGAATTCTTACTGGAGCTGGAATATACATGTATATTTATCAATAGGTTAAAGTCTTAAAATTATTCTGATTGTGTATACTGCCTAGTCATGGCCTCCAAGAGTAAAGAGCATTTGTTTTACACATTTGCAAGAATGAAGCTGATTGATAGCGACAAAATAATCTCAAAACTTGATGGCTAAATACTCTCTTCTGCAAGAACTCTGAGACAGTATCCAGTATCTGAAAGTTTACTGTGCTAAATTGCTAAGTGCCTGATAACACCTTTTGTTTTAGCACAGGAGGTCTGTCCTATTATTATCAAAATGTCTGTAGGAGAGTTTCTTCTGGAGAATGAGATATTGCGTCTAAAAGAAGCAGTAAGAAAAACAACAATTCAATATTGCTCTTCAATTACCTCTGGATCAAAAAAAAAATGCAAAAAGCCCCTCAAGAAACAAAACAAACACAACCTCCAACCCCCTAACTAGAGAACCTGGGTATAATGACATTCATTGCTAATAGGACCAAATTCTTGGTAAGAATTTTTTCCTCTAGTAAAATAGAAGCAGTAAGAAATAAAATGTGAGAAAGCATTTGTGCACTTTCTTCCTGGCTTTTTATATTACCCCAACAGCTTTTACTGTAGAAGCGTTCCGTGGCAGCATCAGAAACACCACAGCCACCAGGGAGTTGTTCTATTGTGGCAGGACTGGAGTCAAACTCAGGAAGTGACTGAAATCAGAAGGGAAATGGATGAAATTTCTACTTCAGTGAAAGCAGCCCCTTCCACACTTGTAAGGTGCCCCGTGCTGCCTTTTTATTCTGGACAGACATTCTGACTGATTTTTTCTAGAATAGGGAAAATCACATATAGGGAGATTCACACTGAATTTTCCTGTCTGAGTGGCTCTGAATATATTTCTTAACCTTTTCTCTCTTCTGTTCCCTCATTTATAATGTTAAAATTTGCGAAGACTTTTCAGTGTGTTAATCTTCACTTAACACTGATCAGAGGAACCTCAGAGGGGAAAAAGACAGATTCTCAGATTATGTAAATCAGCATAGCTCTGCTGTTACTGTTGTACAGTTGCTGACACTCTGGGGCACAGAGCTCATAGAATGCTATGTTTGTAAAAACAATGCCAAACCATGAATTTTGGTACTGCAAAGGGTTTAAACAGCCACATAGAAATTGCAGCTCCATCAAAAATAGAAGGAATTGCAGCTAAACTATCCCATCTTGCAGGGTGGCACTTCCATCTTGTTCATATGCAGCACCTGTTACACGTAAGCCTGGTGTGTCTATGGTCCCCTTTGTGAATACACCTACACACTTGTGGGTTCAACACCAACGTTTAACCAACAGATCAATAAATAAATAAGTCCCTCCTTCTGAAAGAATTTCAAACCTGAATATTTCTGTCTACATGTTACAAACCCATTGAGAAGACTAATAAAAGCATTAATTACATCAGTCCAGAGAGCTCTAGCCATACTAGCATTATGAAGCCATGATATACAAAACACAGCATCACCCTTTCCTTCTCCATGCTGAAAGTTGCTTTCCTCTGTAATGACAGGTTGAGAAGTACTCAGCTATTCTTTGAGTCAGTTGTAGAAACCAGCAGGATAAGACACTAACAAGCTTAAAAGGTATTACCTGTCTAGCCCTACCAGGAGGTTTATGCTGACTGTAGGGGTTTCACATATCTCTTATACTTTCATGAGGGAATTAGTTAAAATTGCCATAGTGGAAAGTATTTGATTTAGATTAATCTGGATTTCTCAAGCAGTGGAGACTCATTACTTTGATTGGCTGTTCTACCCGTACTGCCCTTAATGCTCTAACTATATACTCAGGAAAAAAGCCTTCAGTTCAAAGCTCTTGATGGATAAGTAAAATGGATCATTATTATCTTTTCAAGAAACCTTTAAAAGACTTAGAAGAACAAACTGAAAAATATATGTAAGTGAGATATATACCTCCAGCATTCAATCTGCACATACATCAGGTTTTTGCCCTCTCAGATGACAAAATTTCTCATCTTGAGAGAAAAAGAGTGCTAAATGTTAATCTTTTAACCTAAGAGATAGCCCTGATAATTTTACGGTGCTGGTGCAATTCATGTCGTGTTTCTAGCATAACTGCATTACATGAAGTGGGATGTCCTAGGAATACCTCAGTTAGTGTACCAAAACACAACTCATTTCCATGCTTTTGAACACTCTTAAGTGTGCCTCTTCAGTTCTGCCTGTAGATACAAACCAGAGATCTTTCCAGGCATGAAACTGCCAGAGCTATTAATGGGGACATACAGGAAAGTGAGAACTTTAGTGCCAGAAGCCCTCTGTCACTGTAAGGACAGGATATTCCCAAATCTTTTTTTTTTGGAAGCTGGTGTCAATCAGACAAGCTTTATGATGGTGATGCAAGGGTGAGTGCCCAATCATGTTTTAATGTCTAATCTTTCAGCCATGCAGGCTGCTAAATCCTGGCATGGAGTAAAAATAGCTGGTTTGTTCCTTTGGACTATGGTTTGGGCTCGGCTCTCAAATGTTTTAAAGGAACAAGCATGTAAAGGGAATAGGCATTTCAGGATACCAAAGTCTTTCAAGTGATCTAAAACACTAGATGTTTATCCTTCTTTATAGATTACATGCATTTCTAAGTCATAAGGCATCCATTGATCTTGCTGAGATGGTTTTTAAAAGCTATCAGGATTATTAACAGATCAGAGAAAGCCTGACATCACCAGCCAATAATTCTTGCAACTGTATATTTATAAGCTCCCCAACACTAATATCTTAATGTTAGAATTATCTCCAATACTGTGATTCAGAGGCAGATGATCTGACAGAGGAAGCTACATTTTAAAAGTGCTATGAGAGATAATGTGTGGAGTCTTGACCTGATTCAATTAGAGCTTTGCCCTTATGTTACCCAAGGGCATATTATCCAGCATTTATAAAGGCATTGGCTTGGATAAATGAATGAGAAAAAAAGCACTATTGTTTACTCAGCAGGAGATGGACTGTGGAAATGGTTAGATTACCCTCTTGTACTGACACACAATCTCATAAACACATGCACACAGGCACACACACACAGATAGAGGTGCAACACACATACACAGACAAGCACATGCACAAAACCCTAACAAAATCTCTTCAAAGTCATCTCCATCACCAAAACATCATATTTTAAATATGAGACACAAAGTTGGGCAATTTTGATTTTTCTTTTTTTTTTTCCTTTGGATGCAAAAACCGGGCCCATTTTCAGTGGTTTATATACATGTAATTAGCAGTTTAATTTCCTCAGAGGCTAAATTAGCCCCATGGATTTATTTAATAAAGAGTAAGATTTAGTGCCGGGGCTGCGGCTGCGGTTCAGCCTCAGCTCTGCACTGCCCTCTGCTGCCTCCCCGGCTGCGGCCAGCCCGACCTCGGGCACCAAACCCCAGCCGGGGAGCTGTCCAAAGGAAAGCCTGAGGGAGCATCACTCATCCTAAAACCTCGTTTACTGAGGATTCTTACCCTCCCTTTTTTATTTCCTAGCCACCAAAAATCCAGGAAATATATTCCTACACCCATGATTTTTTCTTTTTTTTCCCCCCAGAAAATTCCTAGATTATACTCATTACCGTATTAGCCTTGTAACAAACTCTTTCACACAGGTTAGTTCAATAACAGATTGCATCGTGTGCCTGTGCATAGGCCATGAAGCTCGAGAAAATAATGTCACACAAAGCATCATCCATCATGCCTGAAGCACTATGATTACTTGTTTCCCCTAAAATCTAATTCAGGAATTATAGCATATTCTGCTTAAAAATGTCTTTTAATAGGGGGAGAAGAATTCATCTGTTGCAAAGGAGAGAAATTTTCTCTTGGAACAGACTGTGCTGACCACCAACTCTAGTCAGAGAAGTTAATTTGTGAGCTAAGAAATGGCCTGCTACTCTGATCTGAAAGTCTCACTTTTCCAGACGTCGTACACATCCACCTCCAAAAGCACCTTTTGCATCTAATTAAATTTATACAGTACCTTTCATCTAAGCAGTCCAAAATGCGGGGCAGAGATGATTATACATAAATGATAATAACCCTGGATAATATTAATGACAAAATTCAAAATTATTAAACCCCAGTGTATGTTAGATTACTGTATTCCGAGACATTACTTTCTCTATTGTTTAAATGCAGCCTCTTCTGGTGTGGAAGATAACACACAGAGCACAGCTATACAAAAAGCAGCATAAATAATAAAAAAATAAATAAATAAAATCTTATGTAGTATAATTGCAGAGGGAATTTTAAAAGAAGCAGAAGGTAATGAGCCTACTGGAATTTAGCCAGAAATAATAGCCCTTTGTTTCTGGTGTACTTAAGGAACTACAGCTGGCATCACATTGGCTAATAAGCACAGAAGCCTGGCAGGAAATGAGATCAATTAATTTGAAGAATTGTATTCTGACTAGCTAAAGATTCAAGGCCAGACTGCATCTTTAGATCTGCGCAGTGAGGGACCCTATAGAAACAGAGAGTTAGCTCCTGGCAAACAAAATAGCCAGAACCGTGACATCCAGCACACACGTTCTTACAGTGTTATCATTGGGCTGGAGCCATGTGTAGGGAAAGGCCCCATGAGAAATTGGGGACCGTGATTTCCTCTTTAGCCTTGAGCAGTTTCAAGAAGGTATCAGGGAAAAGGTACACGTGGAAGCTATTTTCTGCATGTGGAGAACTGAGAAAAAAAAAAGCACAAAGTCATTACGGAAGAAAAAATTCCTCATGGTTACAGCCTTCTTCTTTTGACAATAAATTGAATATGAATCTTACCAGTTATGCAAACTCAAATCCAGCTGTCTTGATGGAGGACTTAACTCCAGAAAGTACACCTCACAGGATTTTTCTCATTTCTTGATTTTTCTGGGAAAGTATGATCTGATCTCCATTAAGGCCAAGTATAGCTCTGTACATCTCTTCCAAATACGCAAACCAAAGAAGATGACTTCAAAGACTTGAAACAGCTGGTCCAGAAAATTAATCAACATGATGTCTTAAGAATTTCTCACTTTCCACTGTTACTCCATTCTGTCTCTCAGTGTTGTTCTTATGATCTCCCCTGTTAGAGCCTAAGAGCAGGAGGTAAATAGAGTCCCACATTTTCATGGCCATCATATGCCTCTGTAATCTTTTCATCACTAAATGGACTACAGCAACTTATTCTCTTTTTAAATGAGGAGATAAATTCTAACTGCTATTTTCCTCATATGGCACAAATAATTCAAATGCAATGCACTGTTACGCAGCTCCATTATTCTCTCTTCTTTTGTAAGAAAGTGACCCTTAGCACCTGAACTCTGGATCACTTATGCTCGAAAACAATCCAGGAGCTGAACATTGCAAGGTACAAGGATCTCAGTCATCATACCGGGGAGCAGCCAACAGGTTTTTATGCAGTTATGTCCTGAACTTTTTTTGCCAAGTGTCTAAGGAAATGATGCATGCTGAGAGACAATGCACTCCTTCTGGAAGCCCTGATTCAGTATTGTGAAAGTCAACTTGAAACAGGCAGTTTGGCAAGATCGTCAAACAGGGTTCTCTGGCTAGTGTGTGGTAGGATCCTTGAAGGAAGAACACAGAAAATAAACGTCACCCGCTTACAACTGCTTAGCTGCCTTGGGAGCAGAATCAGATGATGAATGCATTATTGTAAAACATGGGAGACACTAAGTAAGACACTGTGTACAGAGAGGAAAGGAGGCCAAGGAAGGAAGTCAGTTTTTTCTTGTTGTGCTCCAGTGGTTAGTATTACATCTCTGTGGAAACACAGCCAGAAGGATCCACTAGATCATCCCAAATCACCTCATCCTGTATCACACCCTTTAAAACATCATCTAGTTATCTGTATACTGAGTCCATGAATTTTTGTCTAACCAAAGAATAAATTGTGTTTTGTCAAGAGTATTAATCACCCTTACTATCAGAAATTGATAATTTTTTCTGGTTTGAAATTACTTCAGGTCCAGTCATCAGTTCTTGTTTTGCAAGTAGGACGTTGTCTCACAAAGGAAATCCAAGGACCTTGGATCTCTCCTAAAGTGTGGTTACTGAAATGCACCGAGGCCAGACACACTCCCCACATCACAGAATTTAGAGACCCTTCTACTCACATGGAAACCAAAATACCACTACAATATAAAACTCTCGACAAATAATTTTCTGAAGTTGGTCAGGAAACTCTCCATTTGCTTGGCTTTTCCGTCAGAATTACCTACGCTTGTACAGTCAAATCATCCTCTAGAAGCACTATTTTAAAATATTGATATGACAGTGCAAGAGCTCTTATTTGGCCTTTATTGTTCTGTGTGGTGTCTTTTTAAGGCTCACAATATTTTAGACAGGACACTAGTGACACAAAAATATTTTCTCCTACCGCTAATTTACTCTGGCAGCTCTTAAAGCAAGGTAAGTTTCTGCCATGTCTCCTCTGTTGATTTTAGCTGGAACCACACAGCAAAAACCTCGGTGGATTCATCTTGGTAACTCTAGATGTTTGCAAAGTGTGTGTGTGTGCGTGTGTGTGTGTGTGTGTGTGTACACCAGGCTTAGTTCTCCGGACTCCTTTTGCAGTTCCTGTAGAGAAAGCAGCACATATAAGGAGCAGTCTTTCTGACCTATTTAAGCCTTCACCAAAATGAGACGGACACAAATATATTTCTCTTTCATCCCACTCACTACATAAGGATGACTCTGGACTGTGAGTATCTACCCCATAGCTGCCTAACGTTAGATGGTGTCACTGTGTCCATCCCACTTAGAACTACTTACAAACCACAACAGCCTTACCGGAATCCAACCTTTTGGGGCTTGTAGCAGGCAAAGAAGTAGGGATCAACAACTGGTAAAAGCTTCTTTGTTTCACATGGTGTACAATGGCTGAAACATAGATGTTGATTTTTGCAATATTGCAAGTTTTGCCACTATCTGCACTTCCTCTGCAGCTCATCCAGAGTGGAAGTAGTCCACTAACGGTTCCAAGTTCCTCACGATGAGTGGGGTGCATCAGTGCTATCAGAGTTCATCAGGGATCCCCATTTTAAAGCAAAGAGGAAGACTGTGAAGAACGTTTTACACGGCCGAAATGCATTGCACACTGAGAAAAACTACTAGGAAAAGAGATCTGTTTTTCAGGATATTTTCATTCCTCAGAAACCAGATTTAGAGGGAGACGAAAGATCACTGCCTCACATAAATCTCTTTCTAAAACTAACAGAGAGGATTGGATCTTGGAGCTGATGTGGGAAGCACTACATATTATCAGTACTTAAAACATTAGAGCCAGATATACTCTTTTACTATCTGTCACCAAAGCTCTTTTGTGCTTTTACTCACACGAGAAAATAAGAAACCCTACTGGTAAGTAATAACCCTCAAATTGGAACTAAATAAGGAAAGGTCCTTAATTTCTGCATCATATCCAATAACAGCAAAAATCAACTGTTACTCACTGCAGGTCAATAATAAGACTGAATGCAAATAAATTATTTTGAGTTATTAGAGTAGTAGGTGTGCTTTTCGCTCAGTGTTCCTTTAAAGCAGCAGTTTTTCTGATTCATCCACAGGGTTGTGTTACATCATGTCAAACTAAAGTGGGTTTGATGTGACCTGTCACAAAACAGGTTACAGTCCAGCATAATCCATGTCTCAAACGCTGGATCATTATATGTACACCATACCATCGTAGGGACCTGGACAGGAAAGTAAAATTACCCAAATTGCCAGTTTGGAAATAAAAATGCACTTTATCAGGTCTTCGTCATTGTTCCCACAGAATATGCACAGCTTATTCTTTTCTCAGGACAGATCCAGAAAGCAGAGAGATGAGCCCTGGGTAAAACTCTACAGCAAATTCTTCTTGTTAAATTGTATTCAGGGATTGCCTGCCTCTGCTTCGCATGGTACTGCACAAGGCAGCAATGACTGTATTGCTCTGAAGGAGACCATTACCAACAATGCCTGAAACTCTGGCATGGACGAGAAATGGAATTTCATTATAACTGCATTCAAAGGTATTTCAATCAGCACTGATTGCTGCCTCTTTTTAAAGGAAAAAAACTGAGCGGATTCAGAGGTTGTGGGAATCACACCCCATGATTTCCTACTCCCTGGTCTTTTTTCTTACAGAAACAGTGCATGCACTTTCCTGTTCATCTTTTGACAGTGTTACCATGCAGCCTGAAGCTTTCAAAAGGCTAGATTTGGTCATATAACCTAAAATAGTTAAAAAATATATATTTGGGGTTGTTGGGGTGGGGGTGTAGCCCTTTTTTTTGTTCAAATCAACATTAAAACAAGGTAAAGAAATTTAGCTGTAGAGACAGGTATCAGCTGGAGAGGCTTGACTTTTTGTCCATGAAATCGATTCATGGTGTTTTCACTTCAGCTAACACACTGGTATGCCTCTTGCCATCTGAGGCACCACATTAGGGAGTGATGTTGGTCAGACTACTCCTGCCTCTCACTCTTTAGCCTTTTAGTCTGAAGTGCAAACCGATGGCTGTGCTTTGGAGGAAAACGATTCCTTTGCTAGCTAAGATTGGGCTGAGACCACAAAAAAACCCCTACTGGATCATGAAACAGTGTCCGCCCTTAAACTGGCATAAGTTTAATCTACAAGTGTATCAATTAAAAGAATACTATAGAGTTCATCAGTAACTTTTCTAACATTGCCCAGACATACTTCAAGCAAAAAGTAATTTTACAAAATTGGTGTTCAGCCTATAAATATCAGCCAAACATTTTCTGTAACAGTGACCTTAGACACAACAACTGTGATAAATCCTTGGATTTTCTGTTCTTTTCTGGGTAAATAATTCTTAAATACATCCAAAAATAAAGGAAAAGAAAAATATGTGCATGAAAACTTACACGTACCTGTGCTTGGATAAATGTACATAATTACAATTTTTAATTTTTTTAAACATATCTCTGTAAAGGCAATATTGCTACTTTACAGCAATGAAAATCCATAATTATTGTTCTTCCACATAGAAAGCTGAATTCAGTCTTCACTTAAGGTCTGGATATGAGAAAACATGAAGATCACTCCAGTCATCTTCCATCACAGATATGTATTCTTGATTAATTTCTCCACCTAAACATCTCCGTCCGTTCCATCCCTTGGCCCCACCAGGTGTAGTTGCATGCTTTGTCTATTTAAACATGAATGTGTTATCTGCTTCCCGATTGCTCTCCTCATTGCCTCATTGTGCATCCCAAAAAACCAACTGTGGCCTTTTAGGGCCCTTAAAAACCAAAATTCCAGAAATAGGAGGGAGTCATATTACCAGAATTTTCTGGAGCCAGGCAGAGACTGAGATCAATGCCCTGGACTGGTCGCTGCGGAAGCAGCAACCCGGCCTGCGGAGATTTAAAAAGAAATTACTCAATTAAGATGTAATGGCCCTCCAGCCTCCCCAGGCTGTGAATGAGAGCAGACATATTTACAATCACAGGGCATCATAAAACTCTATCCAGTTATATCAGATCAGTGGGCCTAAATTAGCCAGCAACATCCTGATTAGGTGCTGTGCCTGTGTGTGTTTGTGTGTGTGTGTGTGTGTGGTGGATGATTTATGATAGGATCAGTTAGGACTGTCAAAAGAGATTTTAAAATGGGCTTCCAGGGGGGACAAGGGTGGAAGAAAGGGGTACTGAGGTTTCAGGAAGACAATCGTACTGCCTTACTGCGAAGTATCACAGTGAATAGAGGTGAAGAAATATTACAATTGTCAATGTGTTTGTAGGATGAATTATCTCGCACACACTCAGACACAGACACACACATACGCACATAAGGAGGCAAAGTTCATTTTCCATTGCGAGCTTTTATTATGGTAGGGTTTCTCATCACCATTTAATTATCCTTACAGAGGGATTTACCTTTTTTTAAATGAGACTTATTTATGCTTGTGAGTATTGAAGGACTGTGTAAGCTCAGCAAGTGGAATCTTCCGTTTATCCAGAGGTCAGAGATGATTGTAGGCAGGTGGTCCAATTACTTTGGAAAAAATCTTTCTCCCCTCCATCCCTCTCCCTATCTCTTTCTCTTCAACCAGCCCAGGAAAAATGATAATCAGAAATTTAACACAGAGCTGCATAAAAGAGGCTGTCAGGCTATTTGCTTCTGGAGAGGGCAGCAGTACAGTTTGGTCTCAGTGCAGTGTGTCCATGAATCCAAAACGTAAATCATTGCCTTCATAATACTGCTGAGAAGGCAGGGAAGAAGCCTCTTTTAGCCAGGAGAGCAACAGCAGCAACATCTCAAAGGTGAGGGAGGTTAGAACAGGTTATTTTTTGTCGCCATGACTGCACTCTTTTTGCTTTTCCAACCATTCACAGCATTTCTTTCTTTGATATGTGCCCTATCTTCCAAACTCCCGGCCACCCTGAAATTTCTCAGCTGACTGCCCAAGCCCACTAGGTGTGACGCACTCCAGAAAGGGCTTTCCATGCTTGTTAGTTCCTCCTGCTGCCGTAATCCTGCAAAGGAAATATTTTTACAGGGCAGTAATGCGTGGCAGTCTTCACCTTCCCTAAAATATGGATGAGAACTGGTTTCAGTGATTGAGCACAAAATGAAAAAGCCTTTATACTGGTTCCCCCAAAGGGAGAAGATTATCTTCTACGCCATCGTTACAGCACAGTAAAAAACAAAACAAAACAAAGCAAAGCAAAGCAAAGCAAAGCAAAGCAAAGCAAAGCAAAGCAAAGCAAAGCAAAACAAAACAGTACTTATATCAAATACAGTTTTTTGAGGGTGACAGTGTGAATATTATCAGCAGTTCAAAAGCTAGACATTGTGTCATTGTTATTTCTTAGGAAACTATTTTTGCTATTGCTATTTATAATTACTACTACTACTATTGCAGCCTTGCTAAGCAAATGTGAATCTTCAACTGTTCTTTGTCTAAAATTTCCTGAGCATTTGAGGCTTTGCTTCATGAGCTGATAACCATCGATCACACAGCCAGACAGTGCGTTCAGGCCCACAGGCTCTACGCAGATCTGACTGCTAACCCTGCTCTGGTAACCCATTTACCTTCACCAGGCAGTGAAGTCTGCTGATCCTGATGCACTTATACTCTCTTTGAGCAGAGGCTTTTATCCTTGTCAAACACATCTGAGGTGTACCAAAACATAGCCTGTATGATCCAGTCCGAGGTATGAAAAGTGATGGGAAAATATAGTGAAGGAAGTCAGGTGGTTCAGACGGTGGAAGAAATTGCAAATGGACAAAGTTCAGCTATTCCGTTGATTTCACAGGAACTGTAGTGGTACAGAGAAGATTTACAGATTCTCTAGGGATAATAGTGGGATATCTCATGTTGTTTAGGGAACCTGTAAATGAACTCACAAAAGTATTTTTATCATCTTTCTACACGAGCATTTCAGCCCAGCTACGCTGCACCTGTTAGGTGACCGAGCAAAGCCATCACAAGCAGCAACAGCAAGAAAAGTGGGAGCTGGAGAAACCATTGAGGTCCAGGTCCTCACTTCCCAAAGCATTCATAGAATATTTGTGAATTCCAGTTCAAGTCAAACTGAGTGATTTATTTTCTCCCCACTGTGAGATTTGTTGTCTAAACAGACCTGAGAGTGAATAGGTGACTTCACTAATTACACAACCTGAGCTTCGGAACAACTCAGTTAAAAGACTGCCAATAAAGTTCGAGGTTAGATATCTGCAGCTTACCTTATTAGATGCATCTTAAATAATAAATCATTGATATCAAGTCTTGTATTCTTCTCCTTACTTGCTAGAACTTAGGATAACCACTTTGAAACTTCTAAAAGAAACAACTGGGTGCCTTAAAATATACATTTCAAGCAATTTCTGTGCTGGATTGAACCCCAGATGAACACAATAAACTAGCTGAAAACAGATCATCTCAATTTCACACTATTTTAATGTCACAAGAAACTTTTACACGTGCACGAAACAGTCACCTTTTTCCCCTTCATCTTTTTCTGGATTGTAATTCTAAATGAAATGCCACTTTCAGAGAAGATGTGTTCTGGATAAAAAATCCAATAACACACATAGGGGTTTTTTTAAGATATTGCTTGTACTACAGAAAAAATATTTAACACATATTTTAGTCACTCCAATTTTAATTATGATATTACATATCTTATGTTTAATTATAAAAATTTACACTACTATTCATCTTCTTTGTGCCTTTAATCCTCTGTAACATGGGTGAATGACATACCATTCCCTTCCAGAGAATGTGTGGTATTTGTATCACACATATTATGACGTAATACATCATATTTGTATTTTAGTGAGATGCACAATAATTTTTTCTATAACGAAAAGAATTAGGTACTTTAATTTTCAGAAACATTCAAAATGTTCTTGTCTACCCTTATTAGTTAAGCAACGACTCCCTGCTTACTTCTGCAGCTGCCCAGCAGTGCAGTATCAGTGTGAGAATGGCATTTGGCCTCACGGTGCACAGTGCCAAGAGACAAGATAATCACAGCCCACCTCACGGCGCTGCAGTGGGTTATTTCAGCTGTAAAAACGTGAGTACTACCAATACTTGTCAGCCACTTGCCCACACTTACTTGCTTTTGGCACAGTATTTCTGTTCGTGTTTTTCTGCCCTGCTCAGTGAAAAGTTGGAAAGAGTGCGGCTGTATAAAGCAATGGCTAGCTAGCACATTTTTTATGAGTGAAATTTATGGAGTAATGTATCTACTTTTAGCATGACTATTGTTAAACCTGGAGATCAAGCAAAGTGACACTGAATATATTGCTTTATCAATTGGATTCGTTCAAGTGAAAAATGCTGATCATGCCATGTCTATCCCCTGGGTGCAGAAACACTACTTCACTACTTGAGCGGTCGATACATAAAAGTCAAATTCATTATAATTTGTAGCTTTTTTTTCTTGAAGAAGAACGCAGTTCTCAGTACATCAATATCAACTCTTAAATCCACATTGGATGGAGAGTGTACAGCACAGTAATTCAATCTCTTTACACTTAATATGGTCAGGAAGGGAGAATGAAAACAGCCTCTTGTAAAATGATGGAAAAACCAGGATGCAATCATTCTGATGGAGCTGTGCAAAGGAGTCATTTTACACCATTCGTTACCAGGGCAACAAAAATATAGTGAGCCCCATACATCTAACAGGTGACATTTTAGCTAAGAAATTGCTTCTTTGGTATTTTTTCTGTCTATGAAAAACAATGTTACTAGCGTTTTCACTTGTCATGTACTATAGGGCAACACATTCCTGCTGACAGGCCCATAATGGAAAAATAGAGCAGTTAAATAGTATTACAGTCTAACTTTTAGGATACATGCTAATCTGCTCTTTAAAGAGACTTCAGACATTTTCAAACACCCTGGAGACTTGAGTGACTGGAAATTTCTGCATGAGTGTATACAGATGAGCAGACAGATGTGTTTAGTGGAAACAAAAAAACCCTCCTTTCCAGTCTTTCTGATTTAGTTAAAACATGGAAAGGGATTTTTTTTGGTAGACAAATACACTGCAGTGTTTGTAAATGACCACCCACAAACACACCAGTGCCAGATACATCAAATGGGTTGGTTTCCTTACATTTCTACCAATGATCACACCAATTATTCCTGGACCATATGCATGAAGGTCACATTTCAGATTCCTATATGGCTGCTATTGAATTCATGAAGGGTTGATTTGTATTCAATAGTTTCACATTCAGAAAGGATTAAAGACGTAATGTGGGCGTTTGTGGGTTTGTGAATGAATCAGTGCATCTCAATTTTTTTTTTATTTTTTATAACTGTGGATTCCCCAGGAGTAGCGTAGCACACTGGTGCTGGGGTAATTCCGGGAGCTGGTATTGACTGAAACCCCCTGAGAACTGACTGTCTCTGTCTCTGGTCAGCGACGTTCCTGAAGTGAGGAGTCAGCACAGGGATGGAGTGGTGACATCCACTGACAGGTCACAGAGGTGACGGCATAGGATCAAGATTAAGAAAATATTAATGAGAAGTTTGGAGAAAATTAATGTAATGTTATTCAAAGAAACCTTTGTTTGAGTTCATGAGGGCAGCACCTGCTAATGGCTGAGAAGAGAAATCCAGATGCATAGAGGAGGCCAGAGATGACGTATAACCTTTGGTTAAATTGGTAGATACAAGAAGGGAAGTATTCTCAATATAAATGCTGTCAAGCCCTTGGCATTGTAGAAAATTGGTGACATCAGTTGCAGAATGTGATGTGACCAGTAGAACCTAGGCTACGACATGGGGGATTGTAAAAGAATAGCACAATAAACAACACGTAATTACAGGAACCATTCAGGTCAGTAGGAAAACAGAAGGAGAAATATGCAGGATCAAGAGATGAAGCAGGCCTGATTCTAAATGTATGCAGGGGAGATGGAAGAATGAAGAGTGACACACCAGGTACCAAGTGAGTCATACTTTCTTGGAAGAGGAAATGAATGTACCAGACCTTCACAAACCTCGAAACTACAAAGTATGAAGAGATTAGGGTAACTGGAGGTTCAATAACAGACTGCATTGGAAGCTGCTTCCATTTTCTGTACAGAATCTGAGCTCAGACGTTTGACAGGATGAGATTAGCACCTGCTGGCTACAGAGATAGGGTGACACACATAGTGACTAAGACATCTATGAGACTGTCTTTGAAAGGTGATGTTATGGTCAGGACTTTTAGGTCAAACACATATTTCTGTTTCCTATGTCATGTACAGTGACTACCTATAGGCATTATACGAATTGACAGTTTACTGATTATTAATTTCTAACTCCTGAATTTAGGTGAAGATAATTTGTCCCTTGATTCAGTCCTTAGGCCGTACTACTCCCTGCGGTGTAGTGATGTATGTTTGGCAAGGCTACAAAACAATACTTTCCTGTAAATGTGAAATGCATTGTTCCTGAAGGCTGCACAGCTTCCTAAATCATGCCCATCCATCCTCCCTGAGTGACTAATGGGACTCCCAGCAGGTCACAGGTGGGCAGGGAGTTCTGTGTGAGATAGAGACAGATTTCCAGGATTCCCACACAGCAAAGGACAGCAAAGCACATGCTACTGCACGGCAGGTCATGGAAGGCGTTTTCTGCCAAAGGTTCTTCCTTTGCTTTGTCCCCTGGATCTGAAATCTGTCTGCAGAATTAGTGGCTTTGCTCAATACTCACCATGCATGGCTGTACTGAGCTAGACTGTGCATGGGCTGAGCTTGGGCTGTGCCTTGTGCAGCAATGATAAAAAGCTTGATTTTGAAAAATGTGGGTTTGGAACACTTAATATCTCTGTCGGTATGACAAGGCTGATCTGTGCCTTACGAACCTTACCCTCCTGGCAGTTTTATTTCACCTGTTTCCCTTTTGTCTATCTCTTGTACTTGTTTCTGTACAAAGCATTTAACCCTCCAGTACAGGTCTCTTACATTTTCCTGTGTGCACTCCCTGCCTCAGGCCAGGATAACACTCGGCTGAGAGAGGGCTGCACAGTAATTAAAGACTGGTTTACTGTCACTTATGTGCCATACTGTCTGTGCTTGTCCAAGTGCTCTCAAACAGAGCAGTCACCTTTGAATACATGCATGTGCTTAGAGGCACATGTCTTTTGCCATGCTTGCACCTCCAACCCAAGGGCTGTGTGTTGAACTTCAGATAATTTGTGTACTTTACTTGTTCCACACGCATTTAGCCTATAGCAGGTTAGAGCATTTGTCAACGCAGTGTGTTGGAAGCTGTGATAGTGGGAGAAGCAAAACACTCAGGCAAGCATAGTGCAGATATGCAGATATAGACTATCATGTTCTCTCGGACAATGTAGCTGAAGATGTCCCCACTCTGCAGGAGGGTTAGAGTAGATGACTTTTAAGAGTCATTTCCAACTCAAACTGTTCTATGATTCTTTGATACAGATTAAGCTTTCAGGGACCCAAACTGCACATACTGTGTAATTATGAACTAGCATAGCCTTTAAAACCTATGCATGAAGATGCAGAATTAAGCCCTTTATAAGAGGAATTTGTTGGGTAACCCACCTTGATGGCATTTAAAATCTCCCTGTAACAACAGACAGATGAAGATGCTGATGGAAGACTGCCATTTGTTTTCAAGTTCTAAGGTTATGGGGTTATTTTTGAAAAGCATAGTAGGATATAATAAAGAAGAGGCTCAAAACCTGTTGAATATTTGTATGCTAAGAGTGTTTACAAGTTCTGAATTTAACAAGATTTGAAAAAGTAGTTAGTGTTTTTGAAGCTTCACACCAATAATATAATACTTCTTTTGTTTTCTGTACTCTAGATGACCCATAATTTTATCATCAAGTACAGCAGAGCAACAAAGGCGGAGTCTCTCACAGTACTATTAATTAATATCTTTGTCTGCACAGCCCTTTAAACTGTAAAGAAAAAGTATTAAGTAGATTATAAATGAATATAAAAATCATACTCCCATTCTCCAAAAATATTGTAGTATTTAAATGAAATATTTACAAATTTTTGCTTCAAAATTTCACACTACTTTCCATTACCATTATTCGAAGCAGCAAGACTTCTTCAGATTTTTCTTTTGTGTATCTCTGAAAATTGTTTCTGTGATATTAATAATCTATACTTCAATTGTTTTAAAATAACATTCTAAGACGTATGTAATCTTTAAATATTTAAAGATTTGAGAGCATCATTCAAAATAAATCCACACATTCACATAAGTGTTACAAGTTCCTACTTATTCAAAATTCTTTCTCTCAAATTAGATGCCAACAAAATTCTCACAAGAATACGGTTTGTGTCTATTTTATAGTAGAAGCATTTCTTGCTGATGTGTCTGTTTCAAAGATAATTCCTATTTAAGTAGTAAGAAAAGAGCAAAGAAAGGAAAGGTGGAGTCATTTTAGAGTAGACAGTGTCACTTAGAAAGTTCTGCTGTACCCTAGGTCATTTGGAAGAATGATACTTTGTGAATACATACAAATAATATCACAAAAATGAGAGTCCACATAAACTCACTCTCACAGTGTCAAATATCTGTTATGTTTGCACTCTGAAGGTAAAATTACTAAGGAGTTTTTATAACATCAGCCTTTTATTTGTTTTTGCATTAGAGATCTATTCCCTAAGAGCAAGAAAGTCGGCAGAGATCCCTCATCAGTTACTGTCATGGGCAGAACAGACTCAGCTTAGGGAAATAAATTGAATTTATTGCAGTCAAATGAGAATAAGATAATAAGAAATAAAACCAAATCTTAAAACCACCTTCCCACCAAACTTCCCTTCTCACCAGCCTTAACTTTATTCCCAGTTCTCCAGCTCCTCCCCCGGCAGTGCAGGGGCACAGGGACTGGGGTTATGGTCGGTTCATCACACGTTGCCTCTGCTGCTTCTTCTTCCTCAAGGGGAGGACTCCTCACACTCTTCCTCTGTTCCAGTGTAGGTTCCTCCCACAAGTGACAGTCTTCATGAATTCCTCTAATGTGGGTCTTTCCCATAGGCTGCAATTCTTCACAAACTATTCCAGTGTGAGTACCTTCCACTGGGTGCAGCCCCTTTGGAACAAAACGCTCCAGTGTGGTTCCCCCATGGGTTCCCAAATCCTGCCAGCAAACCTGCTGCAGCAGGGGCTCCTCTTCATGGGGTCACAATCTGCTTCAAACATCCATCTGCTCCAGTATGGGGCCCTCCATGGGCTCCAGGTGAATCTCTGCTCCACCATGGATGTCCGTGGGCTGCAGAGGACATCCTGCCTCCTCGTGGTCTTCACCACGGGCTGCAGGGTAATCTCTGCTCTGGTGCCTGGAACACCTCCTCCTCCTTCTTCACTGACCTCGGTGTCTGCAGAGCCATTTCTGTCACATATTCTCACTCTCGTCTCTGTCTGCAACTTGCTTCTGTGCAGTGACTTCTTCCTCTCCTTGAACGTATTAGCCCAGAGCCATTACCACCATTGCGATGGGCTCAGCCTTGGCTATCTGGAAGCCCATCTTGGAGCTGGCTGGCATTGGCTTTGTCAGATATGTGGGAAGCTTCTGGCAGCTTCTCGAAGTAGCTGCCCCTGCAGCCCCACCACTACCGAAATCTTGCCATGCAAACCCGATACATTAGTTATGTTAGTTGCTCATTCATTTCAGTTAAACAATTTCATCATTATCAAAATCAAACTAGAAGGTGAATCTTAATACTCTGAGAATAAAACAGCAGCAGAACTTTTCCTTCTAGCTCTTTTTTTTCCCAGTTGGGTTAATGAATGTTCATTCTTTTGTACCAAAATAAGTTAAATGTCATAAGTTTGGAACATTGTTTTCAATTCATCACATAAAATTTAGGGTACTCCTTGCTATCTTCTCTTTCCCATGTTAGCATCTTCAGAACACAGGTGGTTGAGGTATACCTGTAACTGGTCTACAGAGAAACAACCAGAAGCAAGCACTTTCTTTTCATTTTTCTGTCCTCACCACCCACCATCCATTGCCTCTTGGTGCCTCTCTGTCCTCACTGTAGTACGGTGCTCTGATGCCAAGGTCTTTTCTAGTCAGCTGTCATTCTTGTAACCACTGCCAAGATCTATTCCCCTAATGCTTTGGGAATGAAGACAGTGGAGTGCATGCAAACTGTGCTAAATCTGTACCGTGTGCAACACTGTCTAGCACGGACAGTAGAGGAGAAGACTGGCATCTGGCTGTGGGCTCACTTAGGGACTATCGGTTGTGTTACAGAAGTCGATAGGCTGTAGGACCAGAAGGACACAAGTTGTCCCCGTACCACATTTCACACACTGTTTGGCTGGGCAGGCTTCCCCTCAGCTGAAAACCTGGTGTCTTATCCTATGCATTGTTGTCATCTTGGCTTTTCATGCTAATTAAGGAACTATAGTCCTGAAAGGTGAGAAGGCGCAAGGTGGCCAATTTACTGTTAAAACAGATTTCTCTAAAGGAGGTAAGCACAGGACAGAAACAATCTATGCACAAAGTTACATGTCAGAAGAACAGACAACTAAAGTTTCTTGATGTTGTTTACACCAGTACAGTGCAGATTGCTTAAAGATATCAGTTGCATAAAGCCTGATACAGTCACCAGAGTTAAAAACCAACATAGGCAGACAGGAGAGACAGCAATAAAGACAGAAAATGTCCAGTAAATTGGATTTTTAATTTTTTTTTTTTTAATAGCTTGACCAATAGTACAAGCCAGTGAGAAAATGTATTTGGCTCGTGAAACCATTAAAAACTTTAAATTAGGGATAGTCTTCTTTTGATATGTTCAACAACATGTTTTAGTGCGGAAACTGATAAGTGAGAGTTGGAAGGAACTAGAACATCAGGAAAACACTGGAAACTAGCTAGAGAAAGTTAAGCAGGAGAAAAATTAAGTGAAAAATTTTTTGCTGACATCTTTAGCACAGGACGGACAGAGCAGAAGGTACAAGGACAAAGTTGTCAGACTAAAGTGTCTGAAGTGAAGAATCTAAATTAATATTTAGGCAACTCACTGAGTGACCTGGATTTCACAGATACTAAGTCACTTCAGCTCACACTGACATTGTATTTATCACCTGAGAGTGCCATTATATGCCTGAATGTGAGTTATAACTACAAATGTAAATAATGAGATGCCTGAGGTTTGCCAAAGTGTTAATAGAGTTTCATCATCATGTTAAAATCAAATGCTTTACAGATACAATGCCAAGCATATAAAAAATATAAGACAACTCAAATTCTTATCAACAATTTAAGAGTTCTTACAATAAAGCACCTTTCCTAGAAGTCACGTTCTAAGTCACAGGATGCGCAGAAGCAAAAGCTGCAATAAAAATAAGTTTTTATTCTTTCTAACAAAGTTTGACCCTCTTTGTGATTTTTTTCAAATTTGATGCTTCAGATATACACTGGTTTTGAAAGAGAAAGGTATTTTCTTAGGGTCATTTTTAATTACATATTAACTGATCAGAGATATTCAAATACATTCTACTTTAACAGTGCTAAGAAAAGTGAAAGCAGAAAATAAGTTAACATACTTTAGGGAACTGCTCTTCTCTGAGCAGTGGGACATTACTAGTGGGAAGGATTGATCTTGTTTGACTTTTGGATGGCACAAAATGACATTGACCCCAGAAAGCTGTTTTGGAAGAATCTGCGGCCACTGACCACTGTGAATGCAAAATTTCCCACTTCTGCCTTAGAAGCAAGTTAAATCTATTTCATTGATTGATTGGCTTGTCCAAGCAAATAATCACTATTAGTCCTAGACAAGTTCACTGGCTTTCTGTTTCCAAAGCGTGTGAGAGGTAACTTCACTGGTTCTATAATGCTTAAGCAAGTATATTTAATTGTTTTTATAGTATAAATGATACATAACTTTATGTTAATCATTTACCTTGACTTAGGTATAGCAATACTTCTTACTGACCAGTCGAGCTACACAACCCCACATCGACAATGAATCCAACCCCTTTTCCTCAGACATCAATTTATCTTTTGGGTTCATAGGTTTATGTTTCCAGAAAGATACACTGATGAAGAGGGGATCATCACATGGCAGTCTCCTTAAAGTTTGTTGAACATTATTTATATTCTGAAGACGTTTATGTCAGGTTATCTGTTATTACATCTTTGCCTCTGAGAAGTTTTGTAAAAGGTACCATGGATCTGAATCACCAACAAAATAAGGGGGTTGCATTTCTCTGGGGTGCGCTTTACAAAGAAATGCCAGAGCCCATGGTGTGGGTATAGAAAATAAGAAAATTTTTTAACTAATCTTGGGAGGAGGAAGACAATGTAATGGCAATAGTCAAGTGGGAAAAGCACATTGATCCTGCCTGCTAGACTAATGTCCTGTCTTGCTTAGACGTGCACTGTCAGCTTTGTCAGTTTAGGCAACTGTTCGCTTCTTTAGCTCAAAGCAGTTGCCCATGCGTTTTAGTTGATAATAACTAACAGAAATGCTTCTGTTAGGAGAGTGTTAACTGAGGAGGACAGTCTAGTGAATGTGCGTAGTAGCAGTAGAGATCATCAGGAACATTTCTCTACAGATTTTTTTGTCCATCGCTTTAATAGTTTTAGGTTTTGTTTTTAAATAGTTTTTCTTGTTATATTAGCAAGACCAAAATGGTGCAAAAATACTTTCTCTAGTGCATGCTTCAGAACTGCCAGAAGAGCTGTTTAGTGAAGCAAGGCAATTTCTCCCTCAGGAGACTGAACTCCATTTCTCAGTAGATCTCCCAACCCTGGAGGCTCAGAGAATGAGAGACCAGATGGTCCGTCGTTTGTTTAGTGTCTTCTTCACAAAAGGTAAGCAAGGGCCCTGTTTTACTTATGTCTGCATCTTAAAAGCTTTCCAGGAGCCGTGGCTGAACCAACGCACTGAATTCCTTGTGTTCATGTGCCTTCCTGGAGTGATGAAAGCTCTTGCTGTTGCATGCTCTCTGCACTGAGCCACCTGACAGCAGCTCCTCAGCAGTCCACAAAACAGCATTCTTTCCATACCCAGGTCTTGAATTCCTTCCCCAAACCTTCAAAGGAGGAGCAATGACTGTGACAGCAATGCTTGGTTGGTGGCAGTGAGGATGTGACCACCTTGTTGGTTCATAGCCCCCTGTAGGAGACACTAAAGCATAATAATTTTCAGCCACCACACACTTGGGGATATATTTACCCAACACCAAAAAGCTGGGAGGCTCTAGTATTGTAACTAATTCTCTGTTCCATCCAGCTCTTTAAAGAAAATCTATGAAAATATTCTCCAAGCTGTAGCTCAGCCCTATAATAGGGGCCCAAACCAGTACAATCCAGCGAGTATTCAGAAAATATTGAGGAAAAATTACCAATAAAATGAACTAAACAAATAAATTAAGCAAAAAAACCCTACCACAACTAACCAAACAAAAATTCTGAAACCCGACTGAAAAGGCTGACATGACATGGATGGCAGACTAGAGGAAAAAAATGACAACATAATTGATTATATCGAGAAAGGGCCAGGGAGGGCACAAGCACTGGCACTAAGTGTACTTTGTGTTCAAAAATACTTGGGCAATGTTAACAGACAGGTTCAGATGTTGGTCCCATTATCTTCTAGCTGTTGAAACCATACGCACAATGTGCTTCTGTGTACTGTCATAAGTCAGCTAAAACATGTGTAAACACATGCTACGTCAGTCATTAAGGAGAAGGGTATAATTACACTTTTAAAAGTGGCAAAGCATTTTGAAAGTAGCATATAATTTTCCAGAGTGGGAACCTTTATGAAACGTATCTTTCCCTGAGTGTTTATACAGCCTGACATGTCTGGGTTTTTTCAGATCAAGAGCCCCACTGTGAACAAGCAGGCTTCAGACAAAGAAGGCAATTTGTTCTTTAGGTGCCATTTCAGTGAAAGGGAGAGGCAGCAAGAGAGAGAGGAGAAAGACTGAGAAGAGAGAGAAGAAGGGCACATCGTGTTACTGCACACAGTTCAGAAATAGACAGGATCTGGCAAAATTACCCTGAAAGGACTGTTGGAGGTGCCTAGTGTCAGAGTGCTGCTTTCACTGCTGCTAGATTAAAATCCTATCTTTTTATCTTTGATAGAGTCGAAGAAAGCTATAAAGTTTTACTTTTAATCAAATTAAACAGGCTCACTGCTCACTTGGAAGAAATTGGATCACGTAGTCATAGTGGGAAAGAGGCAGAGCAGGAAGATGCCAAGATCGTACCAAATGCTCATTTCCTTCTTTTAGTACAACCCGTACATGTGAGAGACATGCAGAGCTGGCCTAAATACGTTTCAAAATCTGAATACCTTCCCTCAATTAATTTTGTAATTTCTATGAGGTATTTTTCAAAAATGTTCGCTTAAATGCTTTTAATATCTGAAAAAACCAGAAACTGTAGAGTATTCTGCCTGCTAAGTCCAGATGAGCCATCAGGCTATTTTGGCTTAGCAAGTTACCACTTATGAGCTGAGCCACGATAATAATTTCTTCACTTATATAATACCTTCAATGACTGCAACACAGTGAGATCTCAACCCACAGTAACAGAGAAAAAGCAAAGTACCATTTCCTAGTACTTGCAAGAGGCCAAATCCACATATAAAGTGCCTCATTCAGCTAACATACACTTGAAAGGGATAAGGAGGTTATAAAATTACTATCAGTGAACACTGACACAAAGAATTCTATGATGGATCCCAATGCTCCTTATATTTGCCCCAAGAATTTAGTATATAGAAGGAAGAATTTAATTGTTCAATATATGTTTTGTGAAAATATAGTGACCCACGTCTCTTTCTCACCATCCATGTTGGTCACAGAAGTGCTACTTCAGGTTCATGTATGTCTGTCTGCACAAGCAATGAAATCTATACAGAAGACTTATAAAAGTAAATATGGAATAAACCTATAGAAAGTAACCTTAAGCTACAGTCAAAAAAAACCAACAACAACACAAGTTTTGAAAGTTAAGAGGTATCTGAAAGTATTAGATATTTATACTTCATTTTGAAGTGTGAAGAGAGTTCCCTGAACTCGGATCCGCAAAGCTTTCTTATCACTAGTTATTCACCAAGCCGAACACAAAGACAGATATTGCTGCAATTCTGTAAAACTCTCCAGAGAGACCATCCAGTTTGCAGTGTCCAGTTCTGTGCCTGACAATTTCAGCTGTTTTGGAGGTTGGGACTGGGAAATCTGACAGTCTGTCACATCGTGACCTCATTTTACAATCTCATTTTCATTTCTTTCCTCAAATTCTTGCAAATAGTCTGACTTTCTGAGAACGTTTTTGCATAGTGCTAGAAGAATTTGCCCAAATTTCCAAGACTGTAGTTCAAGCCAATGTATAGAAAGTCAAGTGAAAAACAAAATTATTTTGAATGTCATGTAGTGGTAATTTCAAGGCAAGTTTATATCCACCACGCTCATGTTGTAACCATGTTAACTGTTGTTTAACTTGAATTTATTTCTCCATCACACTCATTTGAATTTATATCATATTCTCGCATAGTAATTTTTGGTTTTAGTTTTGCTCTTGCCATATGCCAAAGACTCACTCAGTATGGCTGAATGTATGGGATACATACATAATGAAATATGTTGAAGTTTGTACTGCATTGTGTAGGCCAATTGACAGCATGATTTGGATCACAGATAACAAGACTGTGTGTAAAGAATCATGCAAATTTTGGTTTTGTCAAGGGAGAAATTAGTATTTTCATATATAAAACCTGTAGCTCTCTAATCCACACCATCTCTTATTATTCAGTATGCAGGCCTGAGTCCAATAAAAATGCTGCACATGTGCTTAAATTCAATCCTGATGATTTATCCCACTGAATTTATCTACATTATTCCTACAGTCTCTGGCAGATTAGGAATTTCTGTCATCGCAGCATTCAAAGGTCCCAGTCAAAACAAGACTGAGCAGCAGGAAAGGAGTCAGTTGCATGTTTCTTCCGACCATCTATCTGAAAAAATTAATTTAAAAAACCCTGTAGACAACAAGAGAAGTCCTAGAGACTCTCATGCCGGGAGTGAGATTGAAAAACAGAGAGATATAGTCTGATAGATAATTTCTTAAGACAAGGTTGGACGATAGCCTTGTAATGTGCATTGGACTGGATGCTGCAACAGATTCTTCTTAAAATGGTTTTTTACTCTGTCCTTACCAAATTGCACCTGTTGTTTTTTAATAGTAATATTGATCCTGCCATACACAAAGCCAAAAATGTTGTAGCTACTGAGAACAAATTAAAAGAAGCTTATATGCCTGAATAGAGATTTCTTTTCTCTATTTATCACCATCAACACAAATTTAGCACATTTCCACAGTCATGAAATACACAAGAAGCTGTGTGTAATATAGTTTCTAAGCTTGTTAGTCTTTAGTTTTTTAGCATAACTAAATCTAGTTTTATTATTACAAGAAAAAATAATATAAGTTGTTATTAGTAACAGAAAGTAATTTTAAACTTAGAATCTGGGGAGCTGGACTCAGTTACCCTTATAGTTCCCTTCCAGTTTGAGATATTCAGTGATTCTATGATCTTAATTCTCTAATTGCTTTCATTTCAATGGAGATCAAATGATTGGTTTACAAAATTTCAGATATTTTTATTGTTTTAGATATCTCCATTTGTAACAAGTAATGATGGGTGCAGTGTTGAGCTCACAGACAACGATGTCCTCTGAATTGACTGTTACCACTCAGTGTCATCCTGCATAATTCTCTGAAAATGTCAATTCAGTGCCCTGCAGCAACCAAATAAGCAAATAAAATCTTGGGAATATTAGGACATGAGCATGAAAATGGAAAACATGTTTGTAAGTCTTTGGCAAGGTCACATTTTTATTGTAGAGTGATTCTGGTCCTACACTCCTCCTTTAAAATAGAGAGCAGAGCAGAAAATGATATAAAATGCACTAAAGGTGATCAGAGATAAGTATCTCCACCAGATAAAATAGGTAAAATGGGCCACTTTTGAAAGAATGCAGTAGGATGAACACTATTATAAGGCTGATAAAATTAATACATGGAGAACACAACAAAAGAATGACTATGCATTACATTAGTATTAGAGCAACTCTGCCAAAGCTAAGATAGTCTTCTGTTCTTTCATTCCTAAAGTTTTGATAGTGTTCTCTCTTTCTCAGCTTTCCCTGTCACATACATTGGTATATGTCATCTGTCTATCGGATCTCTCCCATGGTTGCAGTGACCGTATGTGAATGCTTGTTTGAGAGGGGCTTTTTCATGACAAGGCAAAGGCCCCAATTCAATATGATTCTTTATCATTTACTCATCCTTAAAAGGCAGCTGTACTAATAAAAAGTAATGTAGTAATACGGCTGAGTAGCGCTAAAATTCTAAACTTTTAAACTAAACTATTATTGCTTCTTTAAATCCTCGTTACTCGCCATGCAACTACACCACAGTTTTGCTAGGTCATGATTTATTTGCCACTGGAATAATTTGTTGACAGACATTCTGCCAGAAGGAACCAAAGTCTGAATCTAATCTCTGGATCTCCTGTGTGCAAAGGCCACTTTTTGTGACCTTTCATTATTCTACTTGGCAACATGCAATAGTGTAGCAATAACCACCGTCATTATTTAATTGTTGGTGCAGATGATGGGATCTGTCTTAAAGGGGACCTGTAATTAAAAAGACCTCTGCATGAAACTCAAACCTCATGCAACTGCTTTAATCAACTTAATTATAATACATTAAAGGAATTTACTTGCTCAGAGGATAGAGTTACGGCCTTTTTATCCAGGATTTAAAAAATTCTCTTAGGCCATAAAATACGTGTTTCCCAAGTATTCTGAGTAGTTTTCAAAAAAGCAGCCTATCCTTAACAGAGCAAACCAGCCATGGCAGCTGCCTCACACTGGTGAAGCAACAGCATTCATTTGAAAGATGACTAAGTAGAGAAGAGATTCTAAAGAACAGTGATGCAGCCAAACTGCAACTAAAAAATAAGAGCAAGTTGTTCAATTTTTCCTCACCTCAGTTCCCCAGTTGTAACTAGCTTTGAAGCATCACTTCAGCACTGCAGTATCTTAACACAGTGTACATTAAATGAAATTACTGACACCTAGCATGTTCTTTTATTTTTCATCTCCTTCTGAGAATGAAAATGGTATGTGCATTATCTTGTAATTTCTTCTATGTTTGGGTTTAGTATCTTGTGCTACTAAATTTTAAACACTAAAGAGGTAGAAGCCCTACTCTTATCTAACCAACATTTTTGACTCCTCTTCACCACTGCCCTTGCCCAACACAGACTGGGCTGTACAGGACCTGAAGATCTGTACATGTACAGCAGTAAAACTAAAGGTCAAGGATCGGGGATTTACATAACAGGGAATGCTTTTTGGATGGTCAGAATCACTATTCTACATATTATAGGTTGTTTCTGAGGCACTGCAGCAGTGGCTTACCAACCTCCTGGTGTTATTCTGGGAAGGAAGGGAAGAGAGAGCTGGCAGTGGCTCTCAAGGACATGGTTAGAGTTTCTATACCTCCAGTAATGGACTGGTGGCATGCTGCTCTCCACAAGAGGTACCTGCTCTCCAGACCCAGGGACAAGAAGTGAGGCTACCTACAGAGTGTCTGTGAGAAGTTAAAAGGAAATGTCTTCGCAGATATATTCTAATTTTTGGATCTTCCTCTTGCTACTTGAGCAGAGACAAAAGCAAAGCAAACCCTTTCTCTGTCTCTGTTGTGCTTTAATCTAAGCCTTGTCTTTGTTGGAAGGGTATTGATGCAAGTCCCAAGAATACACTAAATCATAACACAAATTATATCACTGTAGTCCAATCACAAGAGCTAAGAAAAAATGTTATGCTAAAGCATTAGTTTTAGACTAGCATGCCTTATAGAGGAAATGTCATCCAAGATTCACAAGTGTTTTCTCCTTTCTTTGCTTTCTATTCTTCATAACACACCCTATATAATTGAAAATAGAACAAAAAAAAGGAATGCTGGAGACCTCAAAGCTGTTATTAGCAACACTCAAAGAGGCAGATGTTGTTTCATTTCAAGCCAGGAAGTACAAACTGTGAAAAGAGCCCCACAGTGGGGAGGGCGTTGTCTCTCGAGCATGGGAGATCCCAGAACATGTGAATAAGCTTTAAGTAGTTCCTTTGTCTCCAGGAGACAGTGGGAGGAGGTGAGCACACTGTTTTCTCTCACATTGTGCCCAAATGTCATGTGGACTCTTAGAGGCAGTAGGCGGTAACTCCCCAAGTTCCAATAATCACCTTTTGGAGCCCTGGCTAGAGAACCAAGAGGGATCGGTGACTTAGTACTTTATTCTACATTGCGTGCTGGAAACACAGACACAGGACAGTGGAAAAGGCCTCCTAGAAAACCATTATGGATCTTGCTACCATGGGCAATTACACCAACTAATCTCTCTCAGAAATTATAAAATATCTGTTTTAAAGCTTTTAAGGGTCCTCTCTCTTACTGCTCTGTCTGGAAAACTGCGAACTCCATTCAGCATGTAAATACATTGTAAAATAGCCACAAGTTAAAAAATAGTTATCAATAAACCAGAAAATACCTAGCTAAAATATCTCTGACTACATTTTTTTCCTGGAAAGCATATTTGTTAATCCTTTCCTGAATGGTGTTCTGCACTCCCCCAGCCATTGCCATAGCCTCCTTCCCTAGCTGTTGTAGTTTGATTTGATTTGATTTTAAGGGCATAGGTGGTCATATCAAGAAGTAAAATACAAACAAGTTCCCCTTTGCATACATGTTGCCTTGTATGAAGCCACTAACATCCTTCTTCCTGTAATGGAATTATCTCACCTGATATATTTGCCTTCTGTCACAAATTGTGATCCTGTTGTCTCACTCGTGTGGTGAGTCACCACTATTCTCTCCACTGATGATGTGCTCCATTTTCACAATGGCCCTTGAGACCTCTCTGGTACTGTTCAAAATGCCTGTTAATTCCAAACAGAGGAAGATAGATTTTTGAAGGTGCAAGATTCAAATGCAAAGTATTGTCTGCAATTCAAGTCTTACTGAAGGCACACATGTTGTTATTTCATTGGTAGCTCTGCTGTTTGATTCTCTATGCGTATAGAGATGGATTTCTAAAATCCGTGCTTCTTACCATACGTGAATGTCATTAACATGTTTCATTTAACTCCAAGGAGTCAATTAAACCTCTTGGGTGAATTTATCTTTATGCATGTTTTCTGTGAAATGTATACTATTTATCCAGAGCATCATGAGAGCTCTGGAGGAACCAGAAAACTGTAAACGTGTATGTAAAAATAAGTTGACACAGAAACAGAAGGGGAAAGGCAGGATAGAAAGGAGCACCTAAAAGTTGTAACATTCTGTTTTGTCTGTGTCTTCTCTGTCCTGGAAATCATCCACTAAGCGCACTCTGATTGTTTTCAAATAGTTTTCTCGGTTCCTACATAGCTCTTGTAGTGGATATTCACTCCAGAATATTTTGACCCTTCTCCATGCCGAATCACTGCTTTGCAAAACTTGCCATTTACACTGCTCCATCCCCCATGATGACCTCAACTGTCCAAAATAAAACCTAGGAATCATCAGTGCTTTCAGCTTGTTGCTTCACATAAACCTCTCCAATCTGAGTAGAAGCCACACAAGGATATTGAAGGAAGAACTACAAGACTGTCTGTAAATCAGCCAAAGATGTGTTAGAATGATGCACAGAAAATAGAAGAAATAATGATGTGTTTGGATGGCTTTAATACTTTCCAAAGAGAAAACATTTTGGTAAAAAGTATAGCAAGGATGAAGCATACTTAATCTATGCTGACTAAGCATTAAAATGCATTTGCTACTTTGAAAAGTTTGGGAAAATTGCACTTTAACTTCAACCCAAAATGACTTTTAGATTGTTTGACTTTGGGATTATCAAATCCAGAATATCCATTAATTCTTTGTCTGTACACTGAACAGATTCATACTGGGAGATATATCTTCCACCCAGAATAAAAAGAATAAAAAAGCTTGAGAAATTTACTCCAAATCACAGAGGAATCAAGATTCAATAGTGCAGCACAAACCGTTTAGGATATCTCAGTGAGTTTCTAGCCACCAGGTCAGAACAAATGCAAACCCAGTATCTGAAGCCTGTTCCTATGTTTTCCAGGCCTCATCAGGTGTTTTGAAACAGAGTCCTGCTCCTGCCTGAGGTGCACAACACTGAGACCTTCTTTCCTGTGCAGCCGCTGATGGAAGCTGGGAGGAGCAGAGCTCTAAGTGATGGCTTCTACCGCGGCCAGCTCCGGTCACGCGCCGGCCCTGGCGGCACGCGCAGGTCACCCCTGCGCTGCTGGAGGAGACTCGGGACAGGCGAGCTGCACAGAAGGGCAGAGCCAAGGCTGGGCACGAATGAGACACTGCGGAACCGGCAACCTGCTGCAGCAAGTCTTAGAGTTAGTTGCTCCCTTCGTATTCCCTTCGCACGGTTCTTAACAATTTAAATTCTCTGCGGAGAAGATTTGCTTTTAATTGCTAAGAAATATGTCAGTGCCTGTGATCTTCCCTAAGACTGCATCTTCACGTCCAAGTTATGATGCCATGAGAATGTAACTTTGTAGAGAATTCTGACAGGTGTCTTTAAAGTCTGTAACACTGACGCTATCATTTCAGGTGTTATTTATTAATTTTTATTAAAACATAATAAATATTACTGAAGTCACTGGGTTTTTTTAAAGCAAAATACTGTTTTGAAAGCTGTCTCAAATGTCAAACAGGATGAATTTTGCATTAGTTCTGTATAAATTTTATTGAATTCAAATTTTTAAATAAATCTTCCTATATTTAATGCCTCTTATCAAAGCACAAAAACCCATTATCTGATTATAAGAAGAACCTCAGAACTCACCATTTTCAAATTTAATGGACTCCTGATGATTGTTTCCCTACCTAGACTGTCTTTAAAGCATTTTACTATATTTTATACATTATAAATGGATTCCATTCTTGGCTTAACAATTCACCTAATGGACAATGGATACAAAAAAGCTCTAGCTCCAGGGACATTAAATTGGTTCTAAACTCTGAAAATTACAGCTTTTACAAAAAGAAGAAAATACTAAAAACATACCTGATGCAACACTGCATCTCATTTTCTGCTACCTTCACAATCTGTCTAAAAGCTCCTAAATTTCTTAATGACACAATATATTAAAATTGCATTCCTTTATATTTAGATCTCTAAAACATTTTTTCTTCTTTACAACCCCAAGGAGTTCCACCAGCAAATGGAAAATAACATTCTTGGCGTTCCAACAGCTGGGAATACAGGAAAGCACTGCACTGTACAAGAAAAATGCTGCATTTCATATCTGACCACGGTCAAAGCTGAGTACTTCAGAGAAAAGCAGACAGTCTGTGGTAGTGAACCGAATTCTACATCTTGCTTTGAGTAAGCAATGGTACGTAACAATAGGTAACATACAACATGCAACTACACTGCAGAGGAAACGCCACTGTAAACACCTTTAAAGCCTTTAACCTGAATCATAATTCCTTCCCTTGGATCCTCTGTTTTAGGAGTTTTCTGCAGCCAGCAATACCTCAGACTGTAGAGAGATGGTAGTACCATCTCTCTACCCTCTGCTCTCTTTCCCACTTCTCAAAAACGATGTGGAATCTACTCTTTGACCTTACACAGCTTGACAGCAACAGCAAGCCACAGAGAAATGAAAAAGAGTTCTTGCTTTTCCATTTATTCATATTGCTGTAGGAAAAGGACACACCAGAAACGGGAATCCTTTCAAATTATGAAAAAAATGTTTTTCAGTTGTCTACTACAAGAGAGTTTTTCAACTTGACAAAATGTTTTTGTTAAACTATTGTCTTTTTGGGGTATATATATACATGATATACATAGATATAGATCTATAGATACATATTCACTTATAGTTCTACTTATAGTATCACTTTTGTTCTGGTAATTAAAAAAAAAAAGAATAGACATAGGTAAATGTACAAACTATTCCATGCAATTCTTCATGGCATTCATCACTCATATATCTTCTCTCATTCAGTAAGAATTTCACTTCACGTTACAGTCTAAGAAACACACAGGTTGGATGGGGTCTAGAGGTTTTTCCCAGTTCAGCCTTCTTCTCAGAACGATGTCAGCACTGAATTTAGACAAGATGGCTTACCACTTTGTCTCGTCACATCCCTCACAACTCCAAGGACAAGAAGGTACTTGTGCAACCTGCTTCAGTGTCCAGCCAATTCCATAAATCCACTTAGAACTGGAAATTCTTATTCTTTCCCTAGGTCAAGACTGGTACAGATCTAAGCATGTCAGCTGAGTTTCCTCCGGTTTTTCTGCTATGTTTTTGTAAAATCAGATTGCCAAACACTGCTTTCTAGGTTGGTAATATGGAAACCTGAGCACATAGGAAGAGAATTTTTATCAAACCTTGCTGCCAGAAACTGAAGCAAGCTTTCCCATGTTTGTACACCCCTATTTCTAAAACTTAATCTGAATAAAGATTTCTCTCCCAAACAGTTTGGGAAAATATAAGTTTAAGCCATTTTTTTTCCCCTGGTATAGACACCTCTGTGACTCAGGCACTCAGGCTTGGGTTGGGTTCAACAACGCCCATGTTCAATTTTGAGCTTTGCAGTTTGTGGTTATAAATTGCAGTTATCAGGCTGTTTCCTTAGCACAGCGGAAATTTTTCAAAGAAATGATCATGCTCCCCAGCTTTCCACAGCAGGTAATTAGTGTGGCAAAATAAATAAAAAGCAAGAGATAAAAGTATACAAGGTAGGAAAAAAAACATGCTGAGACACCTCCTAAAAACATTTAGTCCAAACTGAACACTGCATTGCTACTACTTTCCTCTGTAAAAAGATTGCAAGAAAAAAGGAGAAAGAATTGTAAAGAACTGAATATAGGTAAAAGAGACACACAGCTTACCATTAGAGCATTGAAAATTAGTCCGCAGCATGTGGAGAAAGGTGGAAGGGGAGAAGTAGACGAAGACAAGAAAATGCAGAAAAAAGATAAAGAAGAGAGAAGCAAAAGAAGGGGGTGCGGGGAGAGACAGAAAGAGAAAGGGAGCAAGTGAAAAGAACTAAGAGAAGACTTTCTTCTGTCTCAGAGTCTTGATACAGAAGAGGTATTCTCTGCCTCTTCCCTCTTTTTACTTTCTACTTTCATGTGATCTATGCCAACTCTAAAAGTCTTCAAACTTTCACTCATAAGTGTTTTTAGTTTTTAATTTCATAAGGTCATTTTCATTGACCTCTTTACTACTGACCCGCTATTTTAGTAGATTTGGAAGGATCACTTACAACGACCTCTATTGCCTTACTGACTTCTCTCCTCTTTGCTCCCATATCACCTGAACAATTGAATTTCAGTCCCAATTCTAGTTATTGGCTACATAAAATAATTTCATTTGTATTGCTATTATTCCTAGATGAATTGTCTTTTTGCTGTATGTATTTCCCAGCTCATAGTTTAATCCTTTTTAATATTCATTAAAGCAGCCTGTTTCCTTCTGATTACGGTAGAGACTACTCCATATATCATAGATTCTTCTGTCCTCGAAAGACTCCCTTGCTTCTGGAAAACTCAAATTTCTCTTGTCTGAGCAACCTTCTTTAGCATGCACAGACACTTTTGATTTCACCTGAAGGCCCCATGCTAGATGTTAAAACCTCTACCACCAGCATTGAGTCTATGAAGTCAAGTGAACTTTGAGCTGCTTTGCAGGGAAAGGTAAATTACCTATTGGTTTGTCTGTTTTGTCAGTTTCCCCCAGAATTTTACACTATCAGTGTTGGGCCCCGCTACAGGATTCAAGAACCTAGAAAACACCTCTTCCAGATTTTCCCTGATGGTAGGTTTGCAATAACAGTACTTTGCCTTGCACAGAGAGAAAACAGCTCTCCTGGGTTCTGCTGCAAGCTTTCTTTTCGGAAATCACAGAAATATAGACTGGCTTTAGTTGGAAGACCATTAAAGACCATCATTTTCCAACCCCCCTGACATGGGCAGGGACACCACTCACAAGATTAGGTTGCATAGAGCGCTGTCCAGCCTGGCCTTGAACACATCCAGGGATGGGACATCCACAACCTCCGTCTGCAACCTGTGCCAGAGCCTCACCATCCTCACAGCAAAGAATTCCTTCCTAAAATCTAACCTAAACTACTCTAAATCAAATAATATCAGACAATTATTTGATTTGCATTTCCCCAGCTTTGCAAATATAGACACAAAGGTATTATTGGCAATAAATTTCCCATGGATTTATAGTTCCTAAGATTTTTGTTCAACGTCACCTGTAGTCAGTGAACTTTTGCCCTACATTATGGCACACGTCTAAGATGGTCCCTTTTCAAGCATACAAAGTTCAAATAATGGGATGTCTATTTTCAGTTATTGTTTTGATAAAGAAAAGTAGCTTATATTGGACACTGTTTAAATAAAATCTACAATATAGTATTAGGGAAATAAAATTGTGCAAAAAAGTACAGATATTTTCATATTATGGAAAATGTAGCTAAATTATGAAATTAATCAAAATCCAGCAACAATTTGAGGGGTGTACAGCAATTTTCTCTGTGTAGCTTGTCAGTTCCTGAGTCATGTTTTCAGCTATTTCATTGTAACTATTGGTCCCAATTTCAAAGTTTCTTTCATTTTCAGTTCCGACAAAAGTCTTAGAAGTATTACCTTTTTTAACTATGGGAAATCTCCTATACCTACCATCAGAATCAAAAGAACTTTGTACGATTGCACTTTGTAGATTATATTTTACTCATACTGTATATGGGTGCTGATTAGGAAACCAATTTTCTTGAACCTTATCCATCTGTCTTGCTGTCTCTTCATGGCAAAACTGTAATGTTTTGGAAGATTCAATGTTTAGCAGATGAAGAATTACTTATAAAGATCAGCTAAGAAATGAAACAGTGCTGAGTCTTGCCAAGATTAAAGAATTCCAGGGATATAAAAAAAGCTGCATGCTTTTCAGCAAAAAAGCACATTTCAGGACATACTTGGATTGATTCTCTGGATTTAGATCAAATTTGTACTTTGTTAATTTGTTTCTCTCTCTTCTTTTTTTTTTTTTTTTTAATTAGAGAAATGAGAGAAAGGTCAGATCATGTGATGGTAAACTTTCCAGACAGCAGAGAAAAGTCAGAATATAAAGGAAGCAGGATGAAGGAAAAGCTGTTGCAGGTTAGACAATATAATCTGTAGGTGACAGCAGAGCAGAGGGCTACAAGTCAGGTCATCTACATTAAGGTTCTGGTCTGTCAGTTGATCTTGAGCCATCTGCTAACATCACACATTTTCAAATATAGGCATGTATTTTACGTATGAGTTTATGTTTTTGTATACTGCAATTAAATGATTACATACATCAGTAACCCTTTTTAAATTCCGCTCAAACCAAGTGTTGGAAAATACACTACTCTTCAGGATATGTGTTTTTACTGGAACAATTTCTGAGTCAAGATTTTAAAGAACTTCAGCTGAAAAATGGATATTAAAATGACGTTTAACAGAATCTATCTACCTGAAAAGTATGTTGCAGATCTTTAAAGATGACTGTTCACAAAACACTTGGAAATTTTTAGATGGGACTTGGAATAGAGCAAAGTATTTGACTAACACTCCAGTTTAAACAGTTATTTTTTGAAGGTGGGGAGTCAAACCTTCAGAGCAATGAAGAAACTGATAATGATAATTTCCACTGTATAAAAGTATGCTGAGGTTCACTGTCTTTGTTTTATGCCCACTTTTAAAGAAGCATCAATGCACTAGCATGTGAAAATACCCAGATTTAAGTTCTTAGGAGGCTGGGAACTGGGAATTTTCAGTGGCTGTATTGGCTTCATGAGCAGCCACAAGAATCTTGCAAATTGCCAACCTAATTTTTTTTTAAATACAGGACATTTCTACAGTTAATATTGCACCAAAAAAAAAATGAGGTATAATTCCAGATCAGCTTTAGTGTTTTAAGTGTTTTGCTTGTCCCTTTCCTGTGCAGAAGGAGGTAACACTTTGGCAAATGCAATGCATATCAGAACACACTGCAAGAAAAAGACAGAAAACCCTACTGTGAACAGAAAGTGATGAAAGTTTCTCTTAAAGCAGCCTTCTGGATATCATTCTGGCCAAGTCTAAAATGTGTCATGGAATAGGTGTAGCTAATTTCACAGACAGAGTGTGTTCAAGAAGTGGATTAAAACGTTCTGAAATTTCCACCCAAAAATGTAGTGCACAGAAGAATGTGAAGAAACCATACAGAATCCATGTCAATACTTAAATGTACGTATTGGCCTATGTGTAACTTGGTGTCATTATTTACCAGTGAAGTGGTTGACAAAATCATACTTTTGAAAATCTTCTTGTCTCTACTGTGCACTTGCACATTTTCTTTGCTCTCTGTTCTCCTGTGCATTTATTCTTGTGACATGATTCTGAAATTGTATGGTTTGCCAGCTCTGGCTGCTGTGGAACAGAACTGATGGCTGCCATGCTGACATTCATCCTATGGCAAGGAGTCACGTTTAAGCAGGAGAGCCAGCATCTGAATGCACATTGGGATGGTCTTGTCCAGGGACAGGAATAACAGAGACTCAATCATTACTTAATCCCTCTAAACTAGCGTCTGGTTTTGAATCCATAGTTACTCAGCACACTACGGGTGTGCTCCTAAATAAACGTCAATTTCGGCTACAAAAGCATCTGACAACTGCAGAGGAGTCTTCTTGCAGTCTCCTGTATATTCTTCTTCCCCAAAATGAAGTGATATAAGGTTGAGTGTTTCTTTTGTCTTTATTAACAAAATGTATAAATATGCATTCACATCTAAAACAGTACGGTAGTTTAGGACCATCAGGGAGTCAAAGTTTCAGATGGGGGGCTAATAAGGACCTGTAGAGAGAAATAACATGAGCTGAAGAAGGAATGGTATTTGTCAAAGTACACACACTTGCTTAAAAAGACAAGGTGCACGACTCTAGAAGGAAAACGCAATCATTGATTCAGGACATTTTCCTTTTAAGTAATTAAAATAGAAAAATGTATTCATGTCTGGGGTAAAAACCCGCTTGAAAATGAACGGTCAACACAGAGAGAGTCGGGTTTTTTAAGTGTCTCACCTTGTCTTGTTTCCATTCCATTAGAGAAAAGGCTGAAAGAAAATTGGTAGTCTGTTTTGGTTCAAAGGAAACAGACAAGTGAATGTCATAGTTACCATTATTTCAATCAGTTTTCAAGCAAAGAAACATGGTAAGCAGTGCATCAAGGATTTAGCGGAACCAAAATATGTCCCAGAAATTCCTAAGTGTTTTTACTTAATGAAAAACTCTCAGGTAATTTATATTTCTACCTTCTGCAGAAATCTAAAGAAAATTTCATTATTAAAAAACTGAGTTTCCTTCAGTCCACAGAATATGCCATGCTTTTTTGTACTCCTGAACAGATTTCATAAAAAAGCAAGTGGGATACTCCCAGCAGAGCATGTGTCTCTGCCAAAGACGGAGTCAAAGTTATGCAAATCTACCCAGGCAGCAAACACAGAAAGGCCTGTGACTGGCAAATGGTGAAAAAGGCCATATAATGCTCAGATGAGCCACCATATTACAGCTTACAGATACTGGGATGTTTTTCTCACACTTTACACCTAGAGACACACTAGCACATTCCTTGTCTACTAACCGGAGGTCGCCAGTAAATCATGTTTTACTAAATGCATCCTGAGGACTTGCCCATGACGTACAGAGCGTAGCCAAGTTAGAGGGAATATGAAGAAATGGTGAAAAATCATTCCTCTTTTTCCTCTGGCTTCTCAACTTTTGGAGAGCTTGTGTTTCTTATCAGACTTACGACCCTGACATCCGTTTCAGCTTTACTCAATCTTCCCTTTTTCCTACTACAATCCATCAAGGAGCAACTCATCCTCTTCCACATAATATCCATGTCACATCTCAAGATCTCCTCCTAATTTATTCAGTCAGGCCTTGTAACCTTTCTTCATTCCTCTTCCCTTATCCCTTTTAATATTTCCATTTTACATTTTATGTAGAGTGTCTTACAGCTGCTCCAGCCCATCTTTTTGTCTCTCAGACACATATGCATCTTTAAAGTACAGAGGCAGATTTCAAGCAAAAAGGTCTTTGTCCTCTCTTTCAAGCTTTGAATCAAGCACATTCAGCTCAAATTTTTCATGACAGTTCTCTCACAGTGACAGCTCATAAAGAGGCACCGGAGTAGGAATAATTTGTACTTCTACACAGCTAAGTGTTCAGACAAATCACAGATCTTCTGGGTGGACCCACTGATGACACGTTTGAAGGGTACTGTCGCAGAAAAGGCAGAGGCATAATAATAGTTGTTATGCATCACAAGAATGGAGGAGTCCGAAGAAAAAGATTATTTATAGGAAAGAAATACCTGAAATTTAAAAATGACAGAGCTCAAAACAAATAAATTCCCATGCATTATGAATTTTTCCGTATTTGTGCTTAAGTGCTCTTGTTCATGATTTCACAGGTAAAGCTGGGAATTCCAAGAATGTGTTTGACCACTGCACTCAGAAGATGGTATTAAGCTTCTTTTACAACCTGCCACACATCATGGCATCTGCCGATGAAAAACCACACATCCTTTTACTGGTTTTGACTATTTCAACCACTGCTCAACCACCATTCATTGTATCTTGCTACTGAGTGGCAGCCCCATGCAGGTGAGATGGCCACCTGAGCGCAGTGACAGGGAAAGCTGGGCTGCACCACGCCCTGCTTTTGTTGGACTCCTGGGCAGTACATGTCTCAAACGAAACAGTTTAGATACGTCCAGTGCTGCTGGGCTGAAGATGGCTCCTTCAGAAGGCCTCAGATTCCAAAGGTTACCTAAAATCTAAAAGGTAATTTAAAATGTAAAACCTGAATTATTTTTCAAAAAATATTTGAATATCAAGTCGTGATCATTCCTACTGGATGGATTTCGTTGAACAGATATTTAAAATAACTTCTGAGGAGAGTTCTGTCCAGACTTGTAGCAAATCCACCTAAAAAATAGGATGAGAGAGGTTTCAAAACCTCTCTGTTGATGGCAAAATTTCGTTGTCTTTACTCCAATTTACCGTAAAGTAATACAGATAATCTTGTGGCCATTCATGTTTACTCGCGATCCTTCTGGTTAGAGGAAGAAAAGAAAAAACATTCCAGAAGAAGCATTATTGATAAGATAATTCAGCTTGAGACAAACAACCAATTAAGAGACTGGAAATAACAGGTTTGTAAACAAAAAAGTGTTGAAACCATATGTCATTTTAACACTTTCTATATCTTCAACCTGCCATTTTCTCACTTTATAGGTCGTTCATAAAACACAGAATTTATCAGCTTGAGTTTTACCGTTATTCTACAGTTTTCCTTCATAACATCAATTTCAAATTATTTTAAATTTGTGCTTTGCTTTTTTTCACTGCCAATATGCTTTTCCTAAAAGAAATCTCTACAACTTTTTTCTAGAATTATTAATTGGTACAATAATATTAGGTAAGTCAAAAATCATATCAAATCTTAGGTCTTTGTACTGGTGTGATTAATATTAAAAACTAAATCTCCTACATTGCTTCTTTTCTCTGCCTTCTCTTTAATCTCAAATGTAACACATCAGTGAATTCCACAAGATGGATAGTCGCGTAAAAAAATTTTATGTTGATTCGACTTGTTGACTCCAGAACAATTAAGCTAATTTTGCAACATTGCCATATTTTTAAGTAAAATTATTTGTGTGTATATTTATTCAAGTCCATCTCTCATATATTCAGTTATACATTTTAGGTTTTGCTCTTTTCTAGTAGTTATTTCCCTCATCCCTCACTGCAGTTAACAGAGATAATTCCGTAGAGTTTTCTTAGGTGATGCCACTGAAGATCACATTACTCAGCTGTTGAAGTTAATTCAGAAAATAAATGAGCAGGAAGACGGAGTTTGGGGGAGTATTGTTCATTTTCCTCTGGACAGAGAGGTCGTTTTACCTCAGCCTCCATTAACTGAAATCATGCTGTTATCTTTTTCTAGTGATAGTCTTACTTGTGTGCCCTTATCCTACAGTTCTGCTCCCCACAGCACTCTAACTGGGTAACCAATTGGCCTAGATGGCAGTACTGGCTAATCGATTGGCACCCATGGCAATGCTGGCTAATCAATTGGCACAGAGGGCAATGCGCCCACACGTCACCTTCACGTGCGGTCGTGACCAGCATGGTTACGTACCCAGAACTAAGAGAGCGTGAGCATACAATCTCCCAAGACTTACTGAAAAACCAGTTTCTTCTCCTTTGTCTTGTTCAAAGACCTAATTGTGAGGCTAGTTCAAAGGTCAGCAGTCTACAGCTCACTTTCCCTTTTCAGTTGCAGTAATGACATTTCTGAGAGATCTGGATCATTATTATAAACTCTTTTTATATGGAGGGACCAAGTATCCCTAACCTGCAAACCAAACTTATATATGCAGAAAAACTTCTAAACAGCACTCCGCAGCATAGTAGTAGCTCTGGAATTTATTATCAACTGAAAATAAATCTTTGTAACTTGTGTCTGACATATTTGTCTCTACAACTTTCTCTCCCAACAAAGCATATCGCTCTAGTGCCAACATTTTAGTTCTGCAACAGACCCTAGTATTGTAGCCTTTGCTTGAGCAAGAGGAAGAAGCAAGGTAAAACAATTTGCAGAGACAGTGAGAGAATGAAAGGCCTCACCTCTTTCCTTACTACACATGGACAACTCTCCTTTCACTATATGGGGCACAGCTTTTAGAAGTGCCTTGGCTGTGCCGAACTCTTCCCATAAGGGTTCAGATGCAATAAACGTGGATACACTTTGAAAGTGGTATTTAAACATAATCGTAACTACATTTCATCCCGAGATCTGGGGATATTTTAAATAACAAAGATTTTATGGATCAGTTTATGTGGCAAGCAATGCAGGAATGAAATCCAGCATTTTCCTGATTGTTTTTGCATCTCTTTTGCTCTTATTTCAGACAAATAAAAGTCAACACAAGAGCAAACAACCTTACTACGGTAGATTTTTAAGAATATTTCATCTTCTCGGAGCATTTTTTTTAAAGACACAGTGCTGAAACTGAAAGAGAAACTCCTTATGGGGTAAGTCAACTGGAGCACAGAGAGCAATGTTTCCGCAGTGTAAAAGTATTCCCAAGGGATCCAGAAACAATCTGTATCAACAGTAAGTGTGTGTGTTTAGTAACAGATTCATACTGTGATATGTAGGTGTCTTATAATCATCTGACATGTTTTCAGAGACATGTATTTTATTTTCTTCTATGGACATATCTGCGTTTTGTTTATTTGTTTGAGACAGGACATCTGGGAGAAGCTAAAATAAATTCATACTATGGGGAAGAAAATAAGAACAAACTAACGCATGGAATGTCTGGACCCCACAGGATCTAGAGAGCATGCATTTTCCCTCACAATTAATGTCAACCGGCTGAATCTATCCTTACATGTTTTCATCTCATTCGAGCTTATATAGTCAGAAAACTATTGGAATATGAAGAGACAAAGACTAAGCTGCCACCATGTAATAGTGAAATATTTTCCTATGTATGTCTCTTATGCTTGAAGAAAACCAACCCCCAAACAAACAGAAAACACTTCTCTGTAGTTCCTACATGTTTCCTTTTGAGTGTAACCCTCCCACAAAAACTCTTCAGTGATTCAGGCTATCTGTTAGAAATTAATTTTTTGCAGTTTACACGAGAATCTGTGCATTGCACCCATCTAAGTAAGCCTGTGGCTTTCAGAATAATTTATCTTTTTTATATATTTATATACATATATATATTCTCCTTTATAGGGGAAAGAAGCTGCTCACGTGACAGCTTGCAAACGTACACAACAATATAAACACAGCACATCAGCAGTAAGAGAAAGACTGAAATGATACTTGTCCATTAGTACATTATAGACTTGTAGCAATTAGCAACCGCACCCAGAGTCATCACAATTTTTTTTGTGTGAGGAGGAAAGGATTTCCTGTTACTTAATCGTTTTCACTAGTTCCCTTTTGCATGTGAACTCAGAAATAAAACTGTATTATGGCTTTCAAAATAATTTACAATGATTGATCCAAATAAAAGATCAAACTGTACTAAAAATAATGAGCAGTTAGCACACAGCTCACAGTTCAATGACTCTGCAAGGGTATTCCAGTGCTTTCCAAGCACAACTGAAACAAGGTGAACAATAAAACACCAAAATGCCGAAACTTTTTCCAGGAGATCCTTTCATCAAACAGAAAAATCAGAACTGTATGTCTACTGGAGCCATTGCAAGCATATCTGCTAAACATATACAAAGCAAAAATATACAATATCCAGTCTCCATAAAGGCTCTGTCACGCTTCATCACTCAGATTCCTCCTCAGAACTGTACCCTGTCATTAGAGCACTACTAGACAATAAATTTTTTGCTAGCAGTCAGAGTGAGATTTTCATGTGACTTCTGGTTATTCTGCTGAATGGGATGGCTCCATCCTTACCTGATTCTGCCCAACTCCTCTGCTGCTTCATTTATACTTATATTCTTTTCTTCACAAGCTCTTTGCAGCAAGGGCTGTCTTTTTAATTATGTGTGATCACAACACTTGGCTCAATGGAGCAATAAGAAATACTGCACTACAAAATGATAATAAAATACCCTTTCCTTATGGAAGAAATTAAATAAACAGTTCTATTCCTTCTGCAATGCCATTAGAGCACAAATAAACAGAGAATCCTGCACCAAGCTTTAGATATAATGCTCAAACTCTCCTACAGAAACAACAAAACCCACAGAGACCACAGAGAAGATGAATTTCAGATTCTAATAGGCACAAATGGATTTTAATATGTCTTTCCAAAGATCTTCCGACTAGCAAAAATCACAAGGGAGAAGATTAGAGAGATAATAGCAAGTCACAGTCATGCATGTATCTGATATGCTTTTAAACTGAACAACAAATCTAAAACAAACAAACAACACATATTCAGAATGTCAAGAACAACTCTTTTTTTTCTGCATTTATTGACTACTTAAAAATTCCTATCTATTCGGTTTTTCTTTTCCCTTTGAGGACAGCTTATTTTAACATCATCCAGACAAACAGAATTTAGAGCAAAGACTTAGGATATGCAGCAGATTAAGACTTGGCCTGGTGCAACCAACTGCCATGAGGAAAAATTGCCCAGAGATACACAGTGGAAAGAACCCATTAATATGACCTAGAAGACCAAAAAATTGCACAAAACTTTGTCACTCACTACAACACTTATGAATACGAGATATCCAGTTGGAATACACTTTTCAGAAGAAAGGAAAAATTGATTCTAAGCCTAATATTTTTTTTTGCAGGCAACTTGCTTAAGCAAATCTGAGCAAGCACAGTGTGAGTGCCAAAGTCAAGAGAGGGAGTTGCAGACATTCCTGAGCAGCACAAATACTTTGGGGCAAGGTAGATTTGCATGAGGCTCTTGGGTGTAAAAGAACACTGAGATGATGATTTCCATGAGTATTAGGGCATAGGTTCTCATTCTGATCCATGATTTCATCCCAGAAATTACATTCCTTCAACTTTATTTCTAAAATAGCCTCAGATCATATCCATACTTTATCCTATTTTATATTCTACTTGCACCACTTTTCATCAGTCTGCATAGGAAACTTCATTCTCACTTTCCCAAAATAGTGGTGGCAGTCACTAGAATCTGAAAATATTGAGATACCATGAGAGAATCACCTTAAATGGTTTCCATCCTAAGTCATATTCTATCTGATGGACATCTGAAAATAGAGAAAGAAACTTTTTAACATTTCTCTGAAATATGAAGTTTTTAACCATCAGAGGCGGTTCTGTTAATTGTGAATGATTAGCCTTCCAAGCCATGAAAAGTAGCACCTAAAGCGACCTCTAATGATTCTGCGAAACCCACTAATTGCATAAGTAGTAACGCCTTTGTTAATGCCACTTACTGCATATAATTGTTGCGGTGTCCAGTGATTTCAATTGTTTAGGAAATGAAAGGACTCTCAGATTATGACATGTTTTCCTTTGATGGTGAATGACAAAATAATGCACAAATAACTATATTAATTTCCCAATTTGTCCTTGTGTTCTGAGTCACCTAGAAAACTTCATGATGAAGCTACTGTTTAATACATTTATTCTGGATGACTTTTTATTAATTCAAAAGAAGAAAGCTGAATTAACCAAACTCTTTATGCAGCAATCAACAACAAATGAAATAAAATAAACATTCCCTACTTCTCATAGAGAAACTGCATAAAGTAGTGACATTAGCCTAAACAAATCAGCCCACCTTCCTCGTGAAACAATGTCAGTCTCAATACCTAAGTTTTTTATAGTCATCAATATTTTACAAAAAATGCACTTGCATCTCTGTTGCTCAGCAGTATAAACCGTATACAAAAGAAACACAAGTTTTTTAAATCAGTATCTGTTCAGTTAAGACAATTCTGAATATTTATATTTCCTTTGTCTTCATTTAGGTAATTCATCTGAAAGAGCTGAACAAGAAAGTAATTTTTTTAAAAAAAAATCCATTTTCAACTCCTGGTATCCTGGAGTTACTTATCTGTTTTTCTTGTGGGAACAATGAAATACTATATAATAAACTGTATTGCTAACAGCAACAGGACTGGTTTTAAGAAAAACCACAGTTTTCACAGGGCAGAGATGCAAATGGTTACAGAAGGTGTAAGGCAATGGAAAGTCAGATCCTATTGTTTTTAGGTTGTTCTCCTGGAAGTTGAAGAAATGTTAACAGACAGAAGAAGGAGCCAGTCCTTTGTCTGTACGGTAGGTTCCCTATACAGTGAATTACATGTTTCCATTTTAGATGACTTTCAGCACTTCCAAACATATGGTCTGGTGTAAAGAACAAGTAAGTCAGTGGAAACATTCCCATCTATTCAAATAGTCTTCAAATAAAATATTTAGGTACTCATTTCCAGAGAATGACTGTCAGCAAAAATAAAGAGAAAAAAAGAAAGCACAGGGTAAGGGGAGAAATATCTAGGTTTTGGTGTGGAGTAAGTCTGTATCTCTCCCTGTCCTAAAAGGAACTAGTACAAAAAATTTCAGACTCATTTTCTAAACATTAAAGTACTTGCTTAATAATATTAGTAAATTCCAGAAATATTCGTGGAGTTTTTATGTCAGTGAAACTAGAAGCTAAGCCAAACCAGCTTCCTTTGTTTCTTTCTCCATTGTAAAGTGTTTCAAAAGTTTTCTTTCCCCTCTGACAGTTAAAAACACTGAAACTTATACTTTCCACAAGAAGGCCTTTTCTGCAGTTGAAATGTGTGTAGGACAGTACAGAGCACAGTTTTTTATTTGAGTGCATAAGCACACATATAAATGTATCTCTTTCTCCTCTCTGCTAAGTGCTATCAATAGAGAAAAACAGAAAAAGGTTTTATCCAGTCTGGCATGCTTGTCCGTACAACTACGGTAGTCATAAATGTACCTAACAAAAATCCGTAAGGTGGATATATGTATACTGAAAGTACAGACAGGAAACAGTTACTCAGACAAATATAATGTAGTGTTCATAAACAGTGTTTGTTTCCCTGTCATATTCAAATGACAGTAGGGAACACAAAATGCAATATGAGCGCAGCTCTCCAGTTGATATACACCACTTCTAGGCTACCAGAAGTGTTCTCTCGCCTAGCCCTTGTAGCGTTAAGCTTAATGCATTCTGGTTCCTTTCAGCCTCCTGCAATCTACGGGGAAGAACTTTATTTCAGTTTTATACAATGATGAGACTTGCCCTTGTTAGTATTTATAGTGTACACAGTAAATTCAGGTCATTGTGAATCACTCAAGGTTTCTCTTTTTTTTCCATTGCTTTGAAAGAAATGGGAGTTGCACCATCCAGCAAAGACCACCTATGAATGGCATTTCACAATCTTGGTAAATGCTGAACAATATCTTGCCATCACTCTGAATGTCCCACTCTTCTTCTTCCCTCAGGTTTTTATTGGTAAATATGATGCCATGTGGTCTGCACTATTTCTTTAGTCAGTTGGGATGCGCTGTCGCAGGTGTATTTCCTCCCAAATTGTTGTGCACTCCCAGTCCACTTGCTATCAAAGTGTTTCAAGAAGCATAAAAGTCCGTGATGCTGCGTAAGCACTGCTCAGCAATAGTTAAAACATCCCTGAGTTTTTCAACACTATTTTCATCATAAATTGAAAACGCAGCCCAATGCTAGCCACTAGGAAGAAAAATTAATTATCTGTCCCTATCAAAACCAGTACCTGCCAAGAATTTCAGAAAATCATAGTATTTTATATTAATTTATATAGTAGTAAAGAATGAAAAAGGCAACAACTTGGTTTTGGTGCACAAATCAGTCTTCAAGGTTGTATAGGCAAAAGTCATCTCTAAAGTGGCATCTACCATTGCTCCATATCGAGGATTTAACACAAGGACGGATAATACTAAGGAAAAAGGAAAGGGTGTTGTTTTGTATGACTATACAACACGTTAATACTACACTTGGGTTCATAAACCATGGGGAAAGTGGATATCAGATGTGTCTGTTGCACTGATATAACCAGTTAAAGCAACATCAAGGTTTTTTGGACAAAAAAAATTAAAAAGAGAAAAAATTGGTAATGAGATTAAATGCAATGCTAAACAATACAACCGCATATGGTCAAATGTAAATTATTTTAAATTAACCCAGTATTCCGGTTTGAAGAATTATTTGAGTATTTGATTAGAGGGAGTTGTCTAGAGGAGTTACTTGCTCTGGAACCAAAATTAGCTTCAATAATAAGGTCAGTACAAGAGAATACTTCTAACAATTCTTGCTAATGATACAGTACAGGAAAATTTCATCAGTGTGGGAGATGACTGGGTGTTTGCTTGTTCAATACACTCACTTTCAGGTCACCCTGTATATAGGAGTAAGAGAAACCCTACTTTGTAGTATGCTCGTATGAGATGATACACACTGGAGTGAATTTGAAAAGCTTCTGCTAGCTGTATCAAACTACAGAATGAAGATTTGAGAAAAGTAAATGAAAATATTGTTTATATCAAATGAAATGTCAGGATAATGCCAGAAAGTGTTTGTACAATGCTAGAAAGCATTAATAAGATACATCTGAAATCTAAAATACTAGTCATCGGGGAATGCTATTTCACTCTAAAGTCTGGAGGGGATGAGAAGACCTTGCTCAGCAAAGCAGAAAACTCTCAAACAAGTGAAAACTAGGTGACTAAGACAGCTTCTGCTTGAATTACCCTTTATGAGTCACCTAGCCAAGACTACAACTACCAGATTAGCTGATGGAAATAATATGACAAGGCATCAGTCCTGCTCTCATGTGCTTCATTCATTCACCTCTTCCTGTGGGCTGTAATCTCTGTCCGGACCAAATCTTGCAGGATTGTCAGCCACAGTATTTAGCCACAGACGTGCAGAAGCTATGGGCAAAACCTGTAAGAGTGAACAAGAGTCACTCAAAATAACATTTCTCTGTTGCATTATAACAGTACATGAAACTGAGTTTGCTTGTTTTCAGTTTCTAGGCAGAGACAACAAAAGTGAAGAATAAGGATCCTGTTGAGGTTTACACAGTTGTGTTCCTTCTGTCTGTCAGTGTTATCAAAAGAACATCTTTCTCACCAGTTCCCATAGTTATATCTGACACTCTCTGAAGGCTTACCATCTTCCTTACAATACACCAGATACTTTTTAAACTGAGTAACAGGGTCTTCTTTGATTCCTCACAAGTCCTGACATGCATGTAGGTGTGTGGATTTCACAAGCAAACCAGAGAAGGCTGACATATGAATTGTTAAACGAAAAGACTTAGATCTCACGTATCATTGAAAATCACAGTGCAAGCCTTCCTAATACGTTTTATATTTCACAGATTACATGAATTGCTCTCTTTTTTCCCTTTTTTGAAGCCTGATGGAATAGCAAATATTCAGATGTTTTTCTGCTCTGAAAAATACATTTTCCCAGCTCCTTCTGATCTACATTATTGCCTGCATATACAAATTTGAATTAATTAAATAGAATTAAAATTGGCTTCTTTAATTTCTGCTCTGAATACGTTTTTACTTCTGTCTGTAGGATAGAGTCTCTGAGAGAGAGCACAAATGTACTGGGTCTGGCCTATTATCAACAGAACTGTTCACAGGGATTCCAGGGTGGAGGCAATTCGCTCCCGTTACCTCTGCGCACCCCATTAAATGAAGAAAGAGTAAAGACAATGGAGTCACCTACATATCTTCAAACATATTCAAATTGGAGTTATTTAGGAAAAAAAGATACTGAGATTATTTACAGATTCATGAAAGAAGGTTTGTATTTGAGCATGGATGGAAAGGACATCTTAGGAAAGGACAAGGCAATATATTTTTATTTACAGAACTATATTTTAAGCATTAACAGATAATGCACTCAGCTATCTAAAACACTACAAGATGAACACTAAATGTTGTCTGCATTGCCTTCCATGTGCTTTTTGAAGGGGAATGTCATCCATTTTTCTGTACCTACTGTTTTCACTTTGGGGTGATTTTTCTCGCATTCTGTAATTTGCACAAGGGAGTGTAATGTAGTAAGTTTTGGGGGGAAAAAAAAAAAGCTAAGCAAGTCAGCTACTCAAAGAAGTCTCAAAACCAGGTCTCAAGTATTCTCAAATTCCTTGAATTCTCAAAGGATTGGCTCTGACATCTTCACCAGGTTCAGTTCAAGACTGTTCAGAAATGTTCAGAAAGATGTTCAGAAAACTCACAAGCTGTACCAGTCTGCTAGAACACCTCCTGGAATGAGCAGTGCTGCAGTTGAAGTCTGAGATACCTCAATCAGCTAGTAGACTTGTATGTAGTCTACACAGCCTTCTAAATAAGCAAGTATTTTTTTGTTAAATGTGTGGTTTACATTCCCTGACAGTAAGATTCTACTCCCAAATCTGACATCTGCTGTACACATCACATTCAATACAAATAATTATACCTTGAAGCTCTCTGTGGTGTCAAAGGTGCTTAAAGATTTTACTGCTGGAAGGATTCTATGGGCACTAAGGTTGGTGCGATCACCTCTTTTCTGTGGAAGTTCCACAGGAGTTTCAATCCCATTGTAACTTCAAGAATAGTGTAAGCTTTGAAGTTCCAGTGACTCGTGAGAGGTGGGGCTCAGCACAGTGCAGATATTGCCTGACATGTGGGGACTATGAACCCTTCTCTGTGAGGAGCAAATGGTCTGAGAAGACATGAAAGCAAAAATGAAAGCATCCTTGCAATCCATCCCCATTAACAGGAAGCATACATTTCTACTTAATGCAAGCTTGTCCCTCAGAGCCCTCTTTCTAGACCCAGCTAATGATGGTTGTGACCCACTGTATTGATCCACCTGGGCTTGCTGTAACAAGATAACCTATCTTTTGTTTTCTTCCCTTCAGCTCTTCTCCCATACACTTAGAGTTTCTCAGGCAGAACCAATATGTGCAAGGTCACTTCTTTCCTTCATATTTTCCCTTCATGACTGGGAATAGCACCATGTATGTACTACTTTCCCTATACAATATTTTCAGCAGGCTCAGACTTACACCTTATAATGGCTCAGTTCTTTCACCATTGTCACTGTGTCTGCAGTTGTCTCATTCACGATTTACATGAGCTGTTACTTAAATATAGTTTGAGTATGTGCACATGTGTGTAACGTGTGTATATGAACATATACAGTAGGTGTATATAAATGTAAAGATATCAACATGTGAGGTGGTGTATGTATAATATAAAAAGTCTCAGACCCAAAACAGAGGCAACGTTTTTTCAAGAGTCGAATGTGGGCTAGGCCGAATTGTGGCCAAATGAGGTTAGGAAAGCACCCTTTCTTCTCACTGCAGTAACAGGATAGCTGTAACTGTGACTGACTGCAAGGCATGGCACAAACAGCCCTTTTTTTTCCTCCAAGTGTCTCTCTGTGTGAAGGCCAAGCACTGGAAGAATCATTTTAACTTGCTGCAGGACACAGCATTTATGAGATACACAGTTTTTTATTGAACCAGTCAGCACCAATCTGGTCAGTGACATCCAATGGTGGCATTACACAAGCCAATATAATTCTTATTTAATTGTCAAATGCAAATCTACTTGTTTTTCTTCTCTTTATTTCCCGAGGTGCTGTCTTGTAACGTGCAGTGTAAGAAAGCACAACCAAGCATGGGGCATGCTCAGTGTCTCAACATAAGGGACTCAAGAAAGGAACATGCTGTTCGAACTGTCCAGTTCTGCCATAGTATTTGCTTCCCATTTAGGGACAGTCTGATCTTTGGAGGAATTTCAGTGCTTACTCTTCTTTCTGATGTGAAAAATTGCCCAGAGAGGTTATGGAGGCTCCTTCCTGGGAGGAATTCAAAAGTCAAGCGGACACAACTCTAATGTGCCATCGGGAACCCTTCATGAGCAGAGAAGCTGAACCCTTACAGCCTTACCCACTCTGTGATTCCAGGAAATTATTTCATATTTCAATGTCCCAAAAAGTAGTTGAGATACAGACACCTTGTTTTCATTTCAGGTATACAAGGAAGTTATTACTTGGGAATCAAGTTTCAAAACGTGGCAGGGTTTTTGTTTGGTTTTGGGTTTTCGTTTGTTTGGGGTTTTGTTTGTTTGTTTTCTGTAAGACAGTGTATAACCCAAATTCAGAACCAACAATTTTTGTGTAATGATGAAGAAGGCTAAATTTCCAGTATCCTGAATTTTCTCAAGAACAGGTAGTGCTCTATAAAGGTTTTTCACTAGGAATTGAGGAAAAGATAGGTAGTATTGGACTGACAAATCTGTAATCTTGATTCAGAATTTTGTTTAAACATCATCAAATTAAAAGTTGTATTGGGAAGCAAGTTGGAAAAGTATTATTCATAAATTTTGTCTGAAAAAAACCATGGTCTTTTATTCTCAAGTAATGTACCTAAATACCATATTTTTACATCACATAGCTTGATACTTTTATTGACCAGAAAAGTGTTGTGTTGGGGAAAACATACTGTTTTACTGATTTCCAACAGCATTTCTCCATAACTAAAATTGCAGCATGGCTATGCTTCATTCAGTACAATCAGGTTTAAAAATTCATGCTTGGCAGAACTGAATATTAAGCTATTTGACTAATTTTTATTATTGCATTAGCTGAGGCTAGCTCTATGTGTTGGACAGCTTTCATCTTCATATGAAAATAATGTTAAAAAAAAACTGCAAAAAAAATTCAAACTTGTGTCTACGCATCTACTTGTGTCTGAATCCCCATCACAACACTCCCGTCATAACTTCAGAAATTCATAGTGTAGAGTCTGAGTAGTCCAGGTTTTTTATTCTTTATGAGAAAGTAACCATCCCTCCCACTCATAGACGCCACGCAATACTCAAGTTACTCATTAATCATTGTCAAGGTACATGCTTTAGAAACTAAACACCTGAATGACACGTAGCAGCTTTTGATGCAGTCGAAATCAAATTATATTTGATGTGGCCTTGTATTTTGTGACCCTATTCATTTGTAAGCATGATCTGCTGCACATGTCCTGTGAAGACCTATTTCAGAATTTAGTGATTTTCTTGCACAAAGCCCATTAAAAAGAATTTTTCCAATTCTAGAATACTTTAAAATCAGTTTTTTACTCAGACAATCACATAATTTTTTAAATCTAAGTTGTCCTAATATTTATCCTAGTCTAATAAGAAACTACAGCAGATACTTTGTGGTATAAAAATTTTGGCAATTAATGTAATGAGAAATATCACAAATGGATTATTATTGTATGTTTAAAAGAGTTTTGTTTGGGGCTTGCAGCTGTGTTAGATTAGCGGTTTCCAAACATTCAAGATTCACTGAACTGAGAATGAGAAGAATCTGAGCAGCTTTCTTCATGATAAACATGCATCAGCAAAACAGAACTTCCTTAAGGAAACTCCATTACAGAAAAAAGGCATTGAATCTTTCTTCAGTTAGAGAGGTGTATGTATCTTAACTTTTTGACAGCTTTGGATGCACCAAGTATTACCAGGAAGAGACTTGAATACAAAGAACTAAAAATCAAATTTTCACTTAATGTTGCTCCTGAACCAAAACTGCCATGGTTGTTTTTATAGTCCTTGCTCCATTAAGTCCAAAATCATCTAAATAAAAGTTGAGAATGTAGCTTCAAGAAAACTCCAAGCCATTCACAGAGACTTTTACTGAAACAGAGAGACTGCTGTTATGTTTTCACTACAAAGCTGTCATTGTGTGCAATGCTGAACTATCATGATTTGGATTCTGTTAATATCTATATTTTGTTGTGTTTATGTGGCACCCTGAAGGGTACCTACTGGAATAAAATATGCCAAAAGTCCTGGGTCACTTTCAATAAAAATTAGGTTATTAGGGTGAAAGATTGCTTTAACAACAACCAAACATTTATTCAGCGTCCAATCACTCATTTCAGATCTTGCTGTATGCAGAAGAATAGCAGGGAAAAATGCTGCTCTAGATGTTACTTCTTTCAGATTCTATTAAAACTGTAATAGCCTGCTTCCATTATACATTTTCCTGTATATTTCAATCAACATGTCACTTTAGCTGTTGCTCCTGAAGTGCACTTAATATTTTCATTAAAATCAATAAAGCCAGGAAATGACAAGGGTGCAGGTGGATGCAAGCAATTAAACATCTTCTATATGTATTGTTAACTAGCAGTTGGAGAAAGAAGCTTCATTCAACACCTGTCCCTTTCCTTTTAAATGACAGCTAACAGAAATCCACTTAGCCAGCTTTTGTCTGCTTATTTTGCTGACAGATGATGTGAAGAAGTAGGCAGTTATAGGGCCAGTAATTCAGAATTAATTTTCCCTTCAAAAGATGATGTGGACAACTGAGTGCAGTAATGGTACCTGCTCAGAACTCAGGGGGTAAACAAGATAATTTGAGATGATGGGACAGAAATAAAAGCTCTTTAAAGGTTTGCTCCTCACATGGCTCTCAAAGGCACACTCACCAGCATTTTTTATTTGCCTCAAAGTCAGAAGAGTTAATCGTTGAAGCATTAGCCTGATGTACTTTTGTGTGTGGTAGGATTGTAAAGGAAGCAAATAAAATAAGAGATGGAGGGTTGCAACCCACCTCAAAATTAAAAATATGCGATGGTGAAAGACAAAGCCTAAGTCATGCAGTAATAATTTATCAATTATATTTTCAGAACGTGCTGAAAATTAAAGGAAGCTGCTGGGTGGACACAGTCTGCATCTTTGCAGCAAAGAGAAGTAATCATATCTTTAATCATCCATCAATTTTTTTTTTTTTTATTCTGCCACCTCTGCGGCAATAACCAGAGTGGACCTCATTACTAGGACGAAAAGGCAATGTGAAAACCACCACTGCCTACAGAGGAAGCACAGGCACAGATTCATTCCCCAGCTGCGCACGGGTTTATGTGGAAACCAGAAGCTGCAGGTCTACATCCACTACTCCAGATGCACTGTTAGGGCTACACATGCACATGCACAAAGAACCACTGCAGAATCTAAAAGCTTTCCAGCAAATTGAATATAAGGATAGATTTGCTGGGATATTTCCTCTCTTTGTTCTCTAAGTACATATGCAGCATGAACATTTCAAGACAACCGTCAAAAAAAAAAAGGAACCTTCTCAGCAATTTTAGTTATCACAGAGGAAGCTAAATTAGAGGTCTTTCTTTTTAAAGACCGTCAAAGCAGAAGAGACACCTCTATATTCCTACAGCCATACAAACTTGAAACTGGATATATCTATTGATCTCTGGCTCTGGCTCTCTCACCTGGATGAAGTTCTAGAGGGAGTTAATGAGACTGTGGATGGGAGAGATGTCAGACCTGGCTGTATTTGGAGTCTGATGTCTCACAAGCTTTTTTTCATTTCTTTCTGACACTGAACGCTACTGTGTAACCTAATCTCATTATTATTAGTTGACTATTTCTGTCCTCTCACATTTTACTCTGCACTCTAAAAGCTATAGCCTACAAATATATGGAGGTATTTCAGACCTAAGTTGTATTTGCTGTAACTGCACTCAGTAAGAGCCCAAGAGAGGGAACGGGCTGATCTTAAATATAATCCATGATTCAGTCATGTTCATCTTATACATGAGGGATTTCTGGGACTCACACTCTTGTACCAAAATATTAAAGAGCAGCCCAGGCTCAGGCTCTTCACAAAGCACAGCTGCTTTTTCAGGGAAAAATACCTGCTCTTCAGGTTTTCAGCAAAGTGTAGTGTTGGTGAATCCCCAGAGATGGAAAGTTTGCAGATATGGAGGCTGGGTGAAGCTCATGCCCATGTTTCTCTCTCTCATGCCTCTCTTCCTATGCAATCTGAAGCTTGAGTGTGCCTAGATGGGCAGTAAAGGGGCACCAGCCATGGATCTCCGGAATTGCAGAAGGACTGAACCTCATCAGCCAAGCTGAGCAGTGTCTTTTCGCAGTTGCAATGGTAAGTCCATACACGCATTCCTCTTGTGTGTTGGCCACCATCTCATGGGCTGTGCTTCGTGACAACGTAGCACTCAGGAAGGTGTCATTCACCCAACTCCATCACCACCACAACTTACAGCAGAGGCTGTACAAAACGCTGCCTCTCATCCTGTGAATCAGATCACATCAGACACAAAATATATGCTGAAGTGTTTCTCTTTTCTTCTTTTTTCCAGTCATGGTACTCTCTTTTGTTATGTCAGATCTTGAATTAGGATCCAGTCCTTCCAATATTGGTAGACTGTTTGCTGTAAAACTTTAAAGAGGCTGTCCAGACAGCTATACAAGCACATAACTTTAAATGTGTACATATATGTGTGCAGGATCAGAACATTAATTTGCAAATTCCTTTTTCTGCAAGTAACATTTTATTTGAGGAAAACTTCAGTACATTCTGAGATCCATTAAAATAATAATGTTCTTATAACCAAACTTAGCAGAATAACTATTACTCTTTTTCATGTTTTATCCAAAAAAAATAGGTTTTACACATTGGTTACTTGAAATATATCATGTGAATTAGTTTCAGAGGGTAGCATACTTACTGTATGTGATGGCCTATATGGTCTCCAGCTACAGTGGTCTGTATAATATACAATCACTCATCATACATATGAGGTTTATGTCAGATTTATATTGACAAGACTGAGATCTGAATCTGGCCCAAGGGTGTGTATGAGGGTTAGGTGACATGGCATTGCTATGGTAATGACCTACTCCTTTCAAATAGCAGGATAACTACTTCAGAAAAAATCTGTGCCTCCTCACAACAAATTAAATCTGTTCCTGTCATGTTCATCCCTGAGATGTTGATCTTAAAATCAGCAATGCTTATTGTGCAAAATTGATATATTTTATTAAATCTGATCTTCATAGTGTCATAGAATGGTCTGTGTTGGAAAGGACCTTAAAGATCATGGAGTTCCAAACGCCCCAGCCATAGATGGGGACACCTGTCACAGGATCAGGTTTCTCAGAGACCCATTCAACCTGGCCTCCTCAGAGGGACAGGACATCCACAGCTTCTCCGGGCAACCTGTGCCTCACAACCCTCATAGCAGAGATTTTCTTCTTAATATCTAATCNGGACACATTTGGCTGTCTGGGTTGCAAGTGCTCATGGCCGGGTCATGTCCAGCCTCTCATCCACCAGCACCCCCAAGTCCTTCTTCCTAGGGCTGCTCTTCATCTCTTCATCCCATAGCCTATGTTGGAACCAGGAGTTGCCCTGAGCCATGTGCAACACTTTGCACTTGGCCTTATTAAATCTCATGATATTCCTGTGGACCCACTGCTCGAGCTTGTTCAGGTCCCTCTGGATGGAATCTTGTCTTTCAGGTGTAGCAACTGCACCACTCAGCTTGGTGTCACCAGCAAATTTGCTGAGGGTGCACTTGATCTCTTTGTCTATGTCATTAATGAAGATACTAAATAACAATGCTCCCAACATGAACCCCTAAGGCATACCACTTGCCACTGATATCCATCAGGACTCCATTGACCACTACCCTCTAGATGCATCCATCCAACCATTTTCTTATTCCCCTAACAGTCCACTCATTCAGTCTATCTCTTTGCAATTTAGAGAGAAGGATGTTTTGGGGGACTGTGTCGAAAGCTGTAGAGAAGTCCACATAAATGACATATGCAGCCGTTCCCTTATCCAGTGAGGTAGTCATCTCATCATATAAAGCCAATAGGTTGGTCAGCCAGAACTTGACAAGCTTGGTGTTACAATCTGGTTTAAACCCAGATAACCAAAGAAAGCTAGGTTTTTGAGTATAAACCGGAAAGAACTGAGAAGGTTCAAAATATACCCAAAAACGAGATTAAAACCAAACGAGGTTAGATGTTGGTGCCAAAAAATTGATATATTTTATTTAATAGTAAAAGAGGAAAAGAGAAAGAAAGAGAAAAGAAAGAAAGAAAGAGATAGAGAAAGAAGTGTGTGGGGGGCATGGGGGGACAAAGAAAGAGTGATGTGGGTTAGGTGGAAGCATATCACCCATCTGAGGGTCCCAATGACGTCTCGTTGCTCCACTCCATCTGGTCTTCTTGATGGTGAGGGTCCCCCGTCACTGCCGTCATGCCAGCCACACTGCTACACGCCGCCACATGCCAAAGAGTATAGAATCCCGTGGGTTAATATATGCTTTGGGCCAGGTGGGAATGCCCAGGTGCCTCCCTTGCAGGAGCTAGTTTGACACTGACCCTTGCAACACTGAGGGTCTGTTGCATCATGCTGCAGTGCTCTGGTGCAGGGTCTGGGGACCCCTTTGGGGGGGCTCTTGATGGGCCATGTCACCCCCTTCTGCTGTAGATAAGCTTATCCCCAGGTGAAAGGGCCCCTCAGCTGGGCTGGTCTGCACAGCGGAGGACGAGCGGTCACTGCACCTCTCACCAGAGGCCTTTCCAGCACACACCCAAAGCCTCTCTCCCCCCACCCTTTGGTGCGAGGGTCTGTTCGAGCCTGGCAGCTGATAGCCCTGGGGCTGTGGTCTCCACCCTGAAGGCTTGTGCTTTGTGAATGTCCCCAGCCCTTTACCTTACCTTCATCAGGAATGGTGTAGGGCCTCTCAGGGCCCCATTCAGGGTGTGGTGGTCTTCTCTGCAGCTTTTTGTAATACAGTTTTGAAAGTCGTTCATGAAAATTTTAAGTCATAAACTATAATATTTCGGTCTCTGACACTTGGTGAAGCTGTGATGGCTGTTTCAAATCAACTCTCTGTCCCTCCTGTGCCTTAGCACAGCTTCTAGCAGGATCTGTTCCATGATCTTCTCAGGCTCAGAGAGGAAGCTGACAGGTCAGTAGTACCCAGGGTCCTCCTTTCTACTCTGTATAAAGATGGGTACAAGTTTCCATTTTTCTAGTCACCCAGGACTTCACATGACTGCCATGACTTTTCAAATATTCACGGAGGTTGGCTTGGCAGCTACATCAGCAAAACTGCTCAGGACTCTGGGTTGTATTTCACTGGCCTCCATAGACTTACGTATGTTCAGGTTCCTCAGACGGTAATGAACCTGATATTTACTTACAGTGCAAAGCACTTTGCCTCCACCAGTTCTTATCCTCCTATTCATCCACTCAAGAGCTATGGGAAGAGAACTTCCCATCGAGGACGGAGGCAAAAAGGGTATTGAGTAACTCAGTCTCTTCCTCATCCATAGTTACCCATTCTCCAGCACTGTATACTGAGGGGAGATGGTGGAAGTACAGTTTCTTTGACCTTTTTTCTAGTAAATGTATCTGTAGAAACCCTTTTTGTGAATGTTTTGCATCTCTTGCTCAGCTCCAGCTTTGCTCTGGCCTTCCTGCACAACTGAACTTTATCTGTATACTCTTCCCAGGTCACCTGTCCTCATTTCCACAGTCTGTGCATCTGCTTCTTTTGGTTTAGTTTGACCAACAGTTTTCTAATCAGCCATGCCAGTCTCCTGCCTTCCTTTTATGATATCTTCCTACTGATTGCTAGCTCTCGCACTCTATGGAAGACTTCCTTAAAGATCTGCCAGTTCTGTTCCACACCCTTGTCCCTGAAGGCACTGACCCAGTGAATCCTATTGATTATGTCCCTGAAGGGCTGGAATTTTGCTTTTGTAAAGTTCAAGGTCCTAACTTCGTACTTCTCTTGACCCATCTCCATCAGGACTGAACTCCCCCAAAGTAGGATCACTGCAGCCTGGGCTGCCTCCAAACCTAATGTCCTCGTTATATGTGTTTATGTTGGCAAGTGTCAGTTCAGTATTGCATGCCCTCTGGTAGGGCTGTCTATTACCTGGGTCAGGAAGTTATCCTCCATGCATTCTAGCAGTCTCCTGGATCCCCTACAACTCTCTCGGCTATTTTCCCAGCAGAGGTCAGAGTGGTTGAAGTCCCCCAGCAGGACAAGACCCTGTGAGGCCAGTGCCTCCTGCAGCCGGAGCCAGATTCACCAATAGGCTCTCCTTGATCAGGAGGCTGTAGCAGACACCACCCACAAGGTTCTCTTTGTTGTCTCAGTCTCTGACTCTTTCCCATGGGGTTTTGACCCGCCCATGGCTCTTCTTCAGAGACAGCTTATTGCCCATGTTGTGTACATTGGTGTAAGGGCACCCCAGTTGGTCTGCTGACTGTGTTGTCTTCCTAGAGGCACACACTTTTAACTCCTTTAAGATATTTCCCTGGTGTTTTCCTATTGGCTTCTGTTACCTCATGAGCTCCTGGGTCATCTCAGTGCAGATGTGCTCCAGTGTGGCCAGCACAGTCCAGTCACCAGCTGAGGGCCCTGGCAGCACCCTGTTCCTGTAATCTTTTCCAGGGACAAGCCTGATATTTTCCACTTCCCCATCACATCTAGTTTAAAGCTCTTACTATCTGGAAATGTTCATCTTGTGGCTATGTACAGTTCTGCTGTTCTATGTTACTGAAGAGAAGTCTATGTGTATAGATTGTTAACACAACCCAAAAGTAAATTTAGACCTCATCAGTATCAGAACTTTAGCATTTATTTGTTTTTAAGGTACTGGTAACACATAAGTTCATTAATTGTTTGTTCAGCATCATAGCCATAAGGCTGTCCTCCTAAAAGTCGTTAAATGGAGAGAATTGCTAAGCACAGAGCTGGAGTCTGACACTGGACCTTAATTATACCTTTAGAGAGAGAAAGAATCAAATGTAAAATGTAATAGAATTGAACAACTGATCCAGTGATAATAAAAATGAAAAAGCATTTTTCTGCTTGTGTATGACTGTATAAGAGACTGGTTGGTAGAAGAGAGAGGTCAGTAAAAAGATATATGCTTAGAAACCTAGGTGGAAGTATGAAATTCACTTTAGATATGCAAGGCATTTTCTCATAGTTCATCTCTTATGACTTCTAGACAAATTTGCTGGTTTAAAGTACTTGAGGTTTTCCAGTGTGAGTTGAAGGGTGGCTTCTCCACAAAAGTGTTCTCGCAACAAAATCTAGCGTATGGCTTAAAAAAAACCGAACAGCATACTGCCTCCGTTTTCTTGCTGTGAGTGGTACGTCTGTTTTTAGTGACCAGTTTATCCAGCAAATCTATTCACTTCATATATGTGCGCTGCAGCACTGAGCATTTTCAATAATTTTGCCCCAGTCCATATTTACCCTAGTTCTGTAGCACTGAGTTCCCAACACAGAAGCATCCATCTGTTGTGAACGTACTCTGTGAACCGGCATAGAATGGTACTTTCAGTTGCAGATGAAAAAATATGAGCCATGATATATAATAGACATTTGGTTTTTGTTCTTCTGAAGCTTGTTATGAAAGTAAATTTTTAATATATTTTCCCACTCCTTTGTTATTTTATTGTGGCTGTAGGTTAAGTCACAAAATTCACTCAATTTTAATTTTAATTCTTGTTTTCACTACTCTCTGTTCAAGATTCAGGAGACTGTTATTATTTGTCTTCATAAAGATTTCTGCTAATGAAAGGTAGTCAAAAAGTGAGGGGTTTTTTTGTACTGAAATGTTTGTTCTATATTTTAGTTCTTTAAATTCAAGGGTAAAAAATAATCTTTCTTCTAGTATGAATGATAAAATGTTCTATTCTGAAAAAGACACTATCTAATGTGGTTAATGAATATGATTAGAGCTAATTCTCATGAGTCTGACAAATCATATTAAGCAAAATTAACTATATAGCTTGCTAGTGACTCTGGTTGCTAAATGTATCTGCAGAAATCAAATACTATTTTATATCAAAGAGATATTATATACATACACAGATGTATATATGAATGTTTTTGTAGTCACTCTTCTACACAGATTCTGGTTTACTCATCCAAGATTTACTTGTTTGTACAGAAAATGGTACCTGACAAAGGGAAATGACCACAGATAGTGACTTGGGAGGTTCAAGCTGAGAATCAGGAAAAAAACATTGCTCTTACAGGGTAGCAGAGCACCAGTAAGAGCCTAGGGAGGCTCACGGGCTCTTCACATTCAGCTAGACAACACCATGACTGTCCAGATTTAGTGCTGGTGAGAATTTGAAAGGATATTTGGGGCTGAAGACCCTGTAGATATTTTACAACCAGCATTTCTGTGATTCTGGAGGGAAAAAATGTTATAATGAGGAAAAGCAGACGATTATTTTAGCATTACGTTTTACTGGTATTTTTCTTTTCATCGTTAAAATACAAATTGGCATGAACAGCTAAAATAAATACTAAAGAAAAAAAACTGATAAGAGGAATTGCTACAATTACCTATAATTCCCATTAACGTGGAAGAGATTAAAAACATTTCCCAGCCTGTAGGACTGAGGGCTGTAAGCAAGATAAAAAAAGAAGAGTTGGTAGAAAGTAGCTGAAGCTACAAGAAAACACATTTCTAAAAGGTATAATAAAACTATATATAAGGACTTAGAGTTTCTGGCTTATAGGTAAAACCATTGCTGTTTTTGGTTAAAACAGTGATCTCCAGTGAGCAATAATCCTACTTAACGGTCTTTTTCTCAATCCAGAAGGCAATTACTTCTTTCTCAGGGTAAACCTCAACAAGAATAAAATTTGCATATATATTCGTATTTACAGATCAGAATTAATTTGAAACAGTACAACTAATCATACAGTTATGGAAAACATAGATATAAACAAATGATGGATATAAATAGCAAAAATGTATAATATTGCCAGAGATAGCTTTCCTGAAAGAAGAAAATCCCGCTATAACTGCTTTTTCTTCATGCTTAAAAGACAAGGAAAATGCAGAAAACCACTTCAGTTGTCTGTCCAGACGCCCTTTCCCTTCCCCTCGTAAAAAAATTGCCATGTAGTAGCAGTATTGCAAAATTACTTCATCATCCATAACATCTTGAAAAGTTGACAGGTGGTCTTTTTGAAAGTCTTCTCTAATGTTTTAAAGTGCTTTAGCAGCTCTCTTCTCCATCTTTATTTTGCAGCACTCACATTCCTTCTCATCAGTCTGTTTTCTCATTTACCGAACAAAGCTGGACTGATCCTATGGGTACCATTTCAGACATGAAAATCTGATGCATCTAGCTCTATAAGCCCAGTCCATTGGTCTGTTTTCCTTGTCAAGATCAAAGTTTCCCTCTGCTCTAAGCTCTGAGGAGTTTTGATATGCCACATGTGTAAGATCAATAAACATTTTTTTCCTCTTTCTGTAAATCTCACAATAGGATAGATCACAACATTCATGTTCGGGGTTGAGAGAGATGCTCAGCAAGTGAGATTCGTTATCAGTTTGGCAACAAAATTCAATGCACCAAAAAGAGATGGGGAAAAAAGCAAAAAAACACGACAGGTACACAACAGGTAATTTTTCTTCTAAGTGAAATGACATTCTGTTTATAACCAAAAAAATCAAGGTAGTGCTGAACATCCATCAGAAGACCTTATGAATACCCAGGCTGCCCAAGGGGGTGTGAAAGAAGCTGGGCCTCCAAAACAACCCGCTCACTCTCTTAAAGATTTGGCAAAGTAGCAGAGATACTTTCCAAAACAGAGATAGCTGTTCCAATCAAATCCCACTTGCACTTCAGCCGTGACACAGCTGTATTCAGTGGAGATGGCTTTTTTAAAACCTGTCCAAGGACATTAAAGTCAATGAGAAAAGTTTCTGTGGGTACATTGGTGATAAAAGGAAGACCAGGGAAAGTGTGAACTCTCTCTAGAAGGAAACAGGACATCTGGTAACCTGGGATATGGAGAAAGCTGAGGTACCCACAAGTGTTATGCCGCAGTCTTCATTGGCAAGTGTTCTAGCCACACTGTCCAAGTTTCAGAAGGCAAAGGCAGTGAGTGGGAGGATGAAGGTCATGTTTGAGACCACTGTGAACCTTAACATGCACAAATTCAGACTGATATTGTTTACCTGGATCTGTGCAGAGCATTTGACACTGTCCTGCACAAGATACTTATTGCTAAGCAGGAAAGAAACAGATTTGATGGGTGAACTCAGAGGATAAGGAGCTGGCTGAGTGGTTACACTCAAGCAGTTGCACTCAATGGCTCGACGTCCAAGTGGAGAGCAGTGACGAATGGTGTCTTCAGCAGCTGGTACTGGAATCAGTGCTATTTAATAGCTTTGTTGGTGACAGGGACGGTGGGATGAAGGGCACCCTCAGCAAGCAGGCTGACAATGCCAATATGTGTGGTTTGATCAACATGTTGAAAAGAAAGTAAGCCATCCAGAGAGACCATGTTAGGCCTGAGAACTGGAGTGGTATGAACCTCAAGAAGTTCAGCAAGGCCGAAGTGCCAGGTCCTGCCCCTGGATAGGACAATCACAAGAAAAATACAGGCTGTTAGGAAAACAGATTGAGAGCAGACCTGAGGAGAAGGATTTGGGGATGCTGGTAGATGAGAAGCTTGATACGACCCATCACTGTGTGCTCACAGCCCAGAAAGTCAATCATATCCAGGGTTGTTTCCAAAGCCATGTGGCCAGCAGGCTGAGGGAGGTTGCTGTCCCCCTCTACTCTTCTGTGGTGAGACCCTGTTTCGAGTAGTGTGTTCAGTTCTGGGGCCTCCAACGTAAGAAATACATGGATCTGGTGGAATGAGTCCAGAAGGGGGGCAGGAAGATGATCAGAGGGCTGGAGCACCTCTTCCATGATGGCAAAATGAGAGAGTTGGGGTTGATCACCCTGGAGAAAAGAAAGCTCCTGGGAGATCTTATTGCTTCTTCCAGTACCTATAGGGGGCCTACAAGAAAGCTGGAGAGTGTAGTGATAGGACAAGAGGGAATGGCCTTAACTGAAAGAGGGCAGCTTTAGACTGGATATTAGGAAGAAATTCTTTACACATAGGGTTGTGAAGCCCTGGAACATGGTGCCCCATCCCTGGGACTGTTCAAGGCCAGGCTGGAAGGGGCTCTGAGCAAACTCGTGTCCTGTCCATCGCAGAGAGGTTGGAAGTAGGTGACCTATAAGATCCCATCCAACCTAAACCATTCTATGGTTCTATGTCACTATCATTCCTTGAATTTGCTTGCACTTTACATTCATACATTTATAATTCCAGTATTTCAGAGTAGAAGCCGAGCCATCAAAAGTCACTCTTACAACTCTCTTTATATCCGTGTTATTTCTAGATTTAATGTTTCTGAATGTGCTCAAGTGACTTGAGAGATGTTTCTCTCCCACAGCAGAATTCACTCTTCCTGCAGAATTTCTCCATTTTCCCAGCACAACTCCTTCCTTATCCTATAAGAATTTGAAGTGACAAGTAGGACACTCATCCTGCACTACCTCTTGCACTGCACTCTGACCTACCAAGGCTCACCACTGACCCTGATGGTTCATGACAAAGACAGGATGATCTCATCACTTTTAATCTGAAGATACTTTGATTTTCACTCAGGATATGGTCTTTTCTTGCTAATGCCAGTGCCTCTATCCAAGTGTCTTGGTTTAGAGACAGATCAGGAGAAAACGCTCTGGAATGAGTGTTTCCGCTAGAAAAAAAAGGGCTTCAGCAATCCTTTTTCTGCCAATGAGAAAATGAATATCAGTGGGTGAAAGTGAAAAAACCCAACTGTTTATTGACAAACAAAGTCTTCACACAGCACAAGAAAAGAATGAATAAATGCTAGATACTGAGCTGTCACAACCTTACCCCAGACACACACACACACCCCCACTTCAGAATAAAAAAAAAACCAAAACACCAGGGAAAGAAAGAAACTGCCTGGCAGCGTGGAAAGAGGGAACCAAATGGCACCCGGCTTTCGTCTCAGGGAAAGAAAAAAAGGTTCATGCACCAGCTAGGGCAAAACAGATGGGAACCTGCTGAACCTCTGTCTTGGTCTCCTCCTGACAGCAGATGAAGCTGGTGGATTTTGTTGTCTTTTCTCATGCTGGTTCAGCTTTCCCCGAGGTCTGGGACCAGGCAGAGTGGTTCCCACGGCTCCCCACAGGTGCCGGCTGACTGTCTCCCACGATTGTCTGATCTCGAACCAAAACCAAGCCAAACAGTTCAAGAAAAATCAAAAGCTGCCAAAGGATTGCTGCTGCAGTCTCTCCAGGCCGGGGAAAGGGGAAAAAAGAAACTCCTTGCTCAAGCTGACAAAAACCAAAGTAGCTAAGCAATAAAGTAGCATCCGGTCCTCACTGCACCCAAGCACACCCTGGAGCGAGTCTTTGAACAAAGTCCACACAAGAGCTGCTAGGCTCCTGTCCCTCCCCTAGAGCCACCTTAAAGCTAAAGCAGCCATTTCTGGGCATACAGTAGACGATAAGGGAATAGCGTATCACCATAAAATCACCTGAAGACACCAAGCAAATTGGAAAGTTACCAAAATAAGAACTTTTGGGTTTGGTACTAAACTAGCCAGGTTCTTCTCTCCACTGTGCTGAGCTACAAATAAATGCAGCAAGTTTTCCAGCAAAATGACGAGGTTTTCTTAATTCCATTAGACAGTGTGAAATGATGCATTTTAGCCATACATACAGAATGGTAAACAGAATGGAAAGTGTTTCGAAGCATGCTGTGGTTGGGGTAAGTAAATCAATAGCTCGTGAGGGAAAGCTTCCAGCAGTATAGATTATTTGAACTACTTACCATTATGTCAAATTCACTTTAGCATGAGCAAACAGACACATGACATGATGAATATTGAGAGAAGAACTATTTCTACTGTTTGCATTTAAAGGCCCAAAGTTATATAGATTTTTATAATCAACTAAGTCTTTATAAAAATAGAAAGACTTTTATTTAACCCTTAAAGAGGTGGCGGACCAAGTATTCTTTTTGCCTGTTTGGATCAGTCAGAAACCCAGTAAATCACATAGACATAATTTCTTCTTTCCTTTTCTTAATACCCATGTGCTTTATCCATAATTTTTATAACACCTCCTCTGTGGAAATAATCTTTGTCAAGAGAACTGAAGGAATGTGAAAGGACAGTGTCATCTGAAAACAAATAAACATTTTCCACACTGGGAAAAAAAATCCCACCAAATATCGTTTCTGGTTGATAGGAACTGATGCCTTGAAGTGGCTACCTAGAACAGAGGCTAGACAAGGTTAGGAGAGTAAACAAGGTGTTTATTAAAGGCCTTCAATAGATACAGATTGGGTAGTCAAAGCCTCTGAGAGGTGCTACACCCAAGATGGACAATGGTCATGAGTTTTTCAGACAGATATAAATTTGGTACATTTACATACCAGGGGTTAATCCTCCAATTACCACTTCAGGTAATGAAGTCATATATCCCCAGTTTGCTCCTCCCCCCAATTCACTTTTGTTTATACTTTTTGGCACCTGAGGCAGAGGGTGTCCTTGGATTTCAGGCCTAGAAGGATTGTTTTGTCTGACCAAAATGTGAAGAGAGTTAACTAACGCTCTATGTGGAGTTTAGTGTTATACCCTAATGCAGTACAGGATCCGAAAAATATAAAGGCTAAAATATTAAGGCATCACTTCCTCAACAAAAATATAATTTCCTCTCAAAAATTATATTATTCATGTCCTTAAACATGTACATAGTGCTGAACAGAGATGGAAATAAGCACCTGTTTCAAGAACTCTATTGCAAGAAAGTCTTGGAATAAGCATGTAATTGATTTTACTTTTGAAAGGCAGCTATCATGTTTTCCAATCAACTGTTCTACCAAAGCTAAGGCCACATTCTTCACATAAGGTTCACAACTGGCCTGCATTTGTTCAGAACTGAGAGTCCATTGAATAGTATGATTCATATAGGCTTGCATTAAAAAAGTGGTTGCTATGGTTACTTAGCTCTGGTTCACTTTACTGTGGTCATCCAAGACATGGTTTATTACCTAATTTGAGTAGGAAGACAGAAAATATGAGACAGAGAAGCATCAGAAGAAAATGAGGTTATTGAAACTTATTTGAAAAAGAGACAGACCTGCATTTAAAACGATAGATTTACGTAGTAGGATTTCTTCAAACTTTCCTTATACGTCTTTTCTAAGTTTCCTAGCAAGAGCCGAAATTTGTCCACACCCTTAAAGAAGGGAAGTCCTTTACTGCCTTGAGGTGTCTTGGTTCTGTCCTGTTAATATTTCAGCCAAAACATCACAACTGTCTGACAGACAGACAGATTACTTTCACCAGGTACTTCAGATTTTAGACAGCTAACATGGTGCCTCTTCCACTCCTCCACTCTTAATAATATAACTATTTATTCAAGCAGGATTGATATAATTCTTGTTGAATTTTTCTTGTATTCTTGCAATCTGTAGCACTACCAGACGCAAAGTTTGCCTTGCTGGCCTTCTATTTATGGTGTTCAAAGTTTCATCAAGGGAGCCAGCTTCTACAAAATATTATATGTGGTGATATGTATTTTCATTAAGTCTTATTATTAGATAGTTACTGAATGCATTAGTGTGGGACTCAAGGCTGTCACAGAGCCAGCTTCAATAAACGGAGGAAGGAGGAAGGAAATTTTATATTAAGCCAAGGGGTTTGGAGGTGGAAGTATAAAGTTTAAAGAATATGCATTGCTTCTCAAAGTTCTGTCAGAGGTTGTTTACCGGACAGAGCTGAGGAATGTAAATGCAAACCACAAAATCAGAAGAGTATCATGCCTAACAAACTGTAAACACACTTTCGCGACTGAAATGTTGACATGAGCAATATCTTAGCAAAATAGCAAAGAAGCACTAGTTCAGATGGTAATACATTCACTTACACTTTCATTTATTATGAAGCAGGTGTCTAGTGCACTCACACAGACAAGCACTGCACATCCTCATAATTGGTATCTTCAGGCCACCTACAAAATCAGGATGAGGTTGCCAGTGAATGCTTTGGAACAGCCTTTGCTAGACTTTTTAAAACCTATTTGAGCACTTCTTAAAGGCATCCTTTGAGCACTTTTAAAACCTAATTTTTAGGAAAGCCAGAGTAAAATAAAACAGAACAGGCTTCTAAAAATTCTGGATTTATTTTCTTTTTCACCTGAGCACATGACTCCTGAGAAATTCCCTGGAAGCTAATGTGCAGATGTCAAATAGAACTGGAAAAAAGAATTTGTGTTTTTTATATACTTGAAGCTAATAGTATGAAAGGAGTTTCCCTTGTTGTGTAACGTCATTGTTAGGACACTAACTACATAATGAAATTCTGGGCTGTTCAGAGATTTGCACCATAGTGTCAATAGCTGAGCTGAAGCAGCATGGAGGACACAACACTATCGTCATTAGATAGCCTAGTATAGCTTTTTGCATCAATATTGATATTTATTTCAGAACAATCTCCATATCCCTGTCATTCATTACATTAATGCTGAGTGTGCTATACCTCATTCCTTGCCACTGCCCACCACCAAACCTTATCCATGAGTGTCCTAGAAGTCTTATTTTGGAGTATGTTCTCCTTTCTAGCAATGTTGGTTTTCTCTCTTCTAGGGATAAAAGCTGCTTTCTCAGCTAAGAACTCAGAGAAAAGTTACTCCCTGCAATGTGTAGCTGAAGTCAGATTTCTGAAATGACTATGAAACATCCTGTAAGAGGTATGTTAGGTCCATTCCACATAACTGAAAGAAACAAATTTTGCCAGTAGTCTTACTGCATATTTTAAGATTAGTTCATTTACATTAAATGCAGCAAGATATATTAAGAAAAGTCAGTGGTGTTGCCGTGTGCTGCTTTCCTTCCCACTGTTTGATGATGAAATTCTATCCTGTCTGCTTGGTGGGAATCTGTCCAGGTGCAGAGCCCAGAGTCCCACTGAAGCAGCCAACATAAGTGACTACATGACAGAAAAAGGAGGACCACTGGTGCTTGCAAACTCAGAGCAAGTAGTGGGAGTTCAAAGTGTGTTTCTTCAAAAATTCTTTGGGTTCCAGAGCAGCACCAAAACTCATTAACATTCACATCATTCTCAGCTTCATTATCTCACCCAGATGTTTCCATGACTGGCCCTTTAAAGAATTCCTGTCTAAATTTTATTTACATTTGTTCAACAATATTGATGCTTAATGAATAAATGCAGTATGCTGTCAGTACTGAAGACTAATTACATCTATGTATGAGCCTGAGAACCTGATTGAAAAATCTGCAGTAGCTAGACTGGGTTTAAATAAACACTTTAGTGTAGTGCTTTAATTACACTTTAGTTTGTAATGTAATTTTTGGCTGTTTAAACTATGATTTAGTCTGAGCTAATTACAAATGATTTTCTACTCAGTAATTAATAATAACAAAATTGTAATTAGACAGCTGCTCTGGATCAGGGTGGCAGTTTGTGTTAGCTGACTCATGATAGACTGGCAGATAAACAAGAGCTGCATTTGGGGACTGGAATGTACTGCACCTTTCCGTGTTTTGTTTTCAGTCAGAAGAGCTATTACGGTTGGGAGTACTTCAAAATGCTCCTTGGTTTTGAGGACTGAAGCTTGATATTTGCAGTGGGAACTTCCTGTGTTTCTGCCACTTGTGAAGGCAGGTCATTCTACTTGTGACTGATAGAGATGTTGCAGGTTCCTTTCTCTTGCTGAACAGAAAATAAAGCAAACCAGTTTTTCTTGCATGACACATGACTGCATCACAGCAAAGGACCCTAACTCACAGCAAGAAGACCAGCAACATCGGAAGCTTTTTGCCCACCACCCACCTGAAATTTACATATGCTACAATGAAGCAAATATAAATTAGGGATGACCTTTCTGTATTTCAGCAACTCCATGATAAACATGTTCCATGCTCCAGAAGGGTTTGGTGGCAAAACATTGTCTTTGATATCAACATTACTTCAGAACTGCAGACCCAGAAAATAGTATCTGTCATGTACCACTCAGAACAGCACTGCTCTACTTCTGCTGATTTGCAAGCTTCCTTATCTTTATCTATATTCAGCAGGTGATATAAGATAAACAGTGAATCTTCTTCAGATAACTATCTGCCCTAACCACCAGGGATTGATACTGGAGCTTAAACAGATCCCTGAAAAAGACAAAGGACACTCTGCTAACTTCTTCCTCCTTTTGGGGTTCCAGACTTGTCAGTTTCTGGCATTTACTCTGTTTATTCTTTAGATGGTGTGGTAAATGTTTTGTATTTTGAAAATGCGGTAACATTTCCCCAATTTCCATGAAAAGAAAAATCAAAAGGTCTTAATAAGTTGTCTTTAGGATACATTTGGTATCCTCGTATTCAAAGTAGGCTGTAAAGTGTAAATTTGCCCAAAGTTGGAGAAAAATATAAGAACAATTACAATCACTCAGTGCGAGCTCTTCAGAAAGTTATTTCTTCCAACATCTAAATTGAGTTTTCTTTTAAAGTTCATTTGAACAGAGCACCATCCATGTTTATGCCACCTAATAAAAGATAATAATCGAACACTGAGTAATACACTGCAAGACACCCTTCAAGTGCCTTAGCATTAGAATCTGTCATAAGCTGTGATGCAGATAATGTATGGCTGAAGAAGGACTTTAGCAGAGTATTTTCTATATATGTTTAAAAACACGCAGAGTAGTACCACTGGAAGATCTTAATGCACACTACTACCACCTCATTACTTACAGTGACCTCATGTCCTGGTACATGTAAACTGCTGCCAAAGTTGGTGCATCTCTAACTGAAAAAGCCACATAAGGGATAAAAAATCACCAGGAACATGCATACTAAAATGTAACTATAAATCAATAATATAAATAGAAACCTTAATACAACTTCCAGTATATAATTATGTAAGTAATTGAACAACATACTGAAACTGATATTTTTCTTAAAATACTTATTTTGAAAGACATTGCCTTTTAACAGGGCATAATCATCAGTTTTACTATGTCTCCCATGAACCATTTACAAAGAAAGAGATGAATGATTTGTCTAAATCTAAAATCTAAACCCCCAGACAACACTAACTTAAGACGAGGTCATAAGATTGAAAAATAGAATACAATGACAACTCTTTGGAGAGACACAAAAATGAAGAAAATAATGCCTGCCTGAACACATTCACTTCTCATGGTCTACAGAGAGCAAGATAAATAAATCTGAAAATAGATGTATTTAATTAAAAATAACGCGTGTATCCTTTTTCTATCCCTTTTGGAACGCTCCTCTGTTAAAACTGTACTTGATCCTAATGTGGTAAGAATCTGTGAAATACTTTGTATGTTCATATTTCAGACCTTTATGTTCCTGATATGTTTCCTGATGCAAATGTAAGCTTTCTAAAATTAAGTAACAGTTCTTTCTCTGTTTTCCTCTCTTTCTATGTTTTCAGTGAAAATTTATGAATTAAAAAGAAAACCTTGCGTTTTATGCTGGTGTCCTAATTTTTTTTAGCAGCAAAAGTGTCCTATAAAAGCAATAGTGTAGTTATATGCACTTGGTAAGCAGATTAGAAACAAGCCTTATTTTTAAATGAAACACCATTTTTCATGGGAAATCTAGTCTCAACTACTGCATCTAAGTTAGCTGGCATCATCATAATAAAGTATAAAGTGTCTAGTCCTTTAGGCAAATGTAGCACACGCCCTAGAGATTTTCAGAGTGCACTAAATTGCAAACCCACTCACCTTAGCAACCATACTTTACCCCTAATTTTGATGTGCTTCACTTGATGACAACATTAAAGCTTCAATTCTCATATGCTTGTATGATGGAATAGAATGGCATAAGGCAGCAGTAAGAAGATTAAAAATTGTGAATATTAAATTCTTTCACAAACTAATTTAAACTACTTCAGTAGCAAGAAAGGATACAGGGACACCAAAAATGTACCCGTTTGGCAAACAAAAGCAGAGCAGTGCATTGAGCTTGGCACTTTGCCTGCTCTTCCATACAGTAAACATCCAGATGCTTTCCAGGAGCTGGTTTCATCCCAAAACCACAGAGCTACCCATTGTAAAGAATACTTACCCAAGGATTTCTCTGCAGTGCTGGAAATGCAGGGGGAGAATTTCTTGGGATGCAGAATTAGCTTGTTTAACATCGGTTTCACACCCTTGAGCAACTTGTTGGTTTGCTGCAACCACGACAGCAACATTAGTCAGCTTGCTGCAAGGGCAAACCTTCTTCCCCTGGTGTGCTCCCTGCCTCCCACTTCTATGTGCCAGCACAGGGCTGTGTGATGGTTTGACAGGTTGTGGAGTGATTTTTTTTCCCTGCAAGGAACTTGACAGCTTCCTTTGAACTTGGCAGAACCAATCAGCTGGTTAGACACAGCCTATGTGAATCCAATATTTAAAGAATTCGGACGTTTGAAACATCCTCTCTTTGGTTCCAGCGTCTGGACAAGTAACTGGGGAGAGGGAGCCCGTGCAGGCCCCGCCGGGCCGGGCGTGGCCGGGCCCCGCTCCGGACACGGGCAGGCCGGGCTGGGCCGGGCCCTGCTCTGCGGCATGGCCCGGCCGGGTGGGACCCCCATGGTGTGCCGCCGCTAAAACCCTGGCCTCTTTCGACTGGTGCAGCCCCTCCTTTAGCGGCCCGCAGCGCAGCTGGAACTGCGCGGCCCCCGAGCTCCTGGCCCAGCCCCGGGCGCAGCGCGGAGAGCTGCCCCACGCCCCTTCCCCCGCCGCGAGCAGCTCCGGCCGACGCCTGGCCGAGAGCACATGGCCATCCACAGGGCCCGGCAAGATTAACTCTTTCAATGCACAGATGAAACCAACAGACACCAATTCTTCCCCAGGTCAGGGAAAAGGGTGAAGACATGTGGGGGAAACATCACAGAGACGTCGGGGTCAGTGAAGAAGAAAGAGCTAAACCCAGATGGGAGGAGAATGAGGAGATGCCCTAGCTCTGGGGCTGAAATTCTCTTGTGAGGCTATGGCGAAGATAAATGATTGATCCATCAGATTGTTTCCTGTAACTCATGCCATGCATGAGAGGATGGAACGTTCTAACAGTAGCCATGGGCAAAAGGTGTCTGTGCTGAAGCAAGCAGATGTTGAGGTGGCTGTGATTAAATGAGAAGCTTGAACAGAGCAAGATGAGTGGCCCAGGGAGATGAGACAGAAGAGAACTTTGCTCCTCAGAAACAGAAGAAGATTTCTGTTCCCAGAGAGGAAGATGACTCCAGAGAGATGAAGAGAACCTCCGTTTTACACTAGAACAGCTCATCCTTAAACTGTACCCCATAAGTTGACATGGCACACGAAAGCAGCTGTAGGCATGCTCCAAGGCGTGGGAAGGACTTTCGCACCGTAATCAGATGCTTTTGACCCCGGGCGGGCTGATTTGCTGTGACATTAAAGCCACAAGAGAACTGTTTCTTGTGGAGGAGTCCCCATGGCATGGCAGGAGAAACTCCTCTCCCTAAGTGAACTGAAGAAAGGTTATTTTAGAGGTGGTAAACTGACTGAAAATACCAGGTTTTATCTCTGTACGTTGTCAGTGGGAAGGGAAAGAGAAGTTGGGGGGGGGAGAAGTGTTCTGAAGGTTTACTCTGATTCTTATTAATTTTCTTTTAGTTCTGTTAATAAAGCTTTCTTTATATTCTTTAAAGTTTGAGCCTGCTTTGCTTCTCTTAATCCTTATCTCAGAGAGGGAAATGAGTAAATAATTCTAGTGAGTGCACTGGTACTAGGCCAGAGCTCCAAACCACTGCACTTCATTTGGTGCCTTAACTCGGATTGTGAACTCAAACAACTACAGGCTGTCAGGCTGTACATGGCCCAAAAGACTCATGTGTAACCCAAGGATGCAGGCTGTGCTGACAGCGTTGGCCCTGATGGGCCCTCCTGCTGGTGCCTTTGCACCCAGGCATCCCTGGTCCTTCTCCAGTCTCACCTGACACAGCCTTTCCTTCTCACTCTTCTGCAAGAGCAGCCCAATGCTGCTAGTCCAAGCTCCCGCAGCTGTGCTGGGAAGGCAGGCAGGCCTTGCTCTGCTCTTCTGGAACCCACTCGCCCATGTGCACACCTTGGCCGGATCTCTGTCAGGCAAGGGAAGCGCAAGACACCAAGGCTCCCAGGTTTCTGGGGACAGCCCTGAAGCCAGCTGCCATTCAAGCCCAGCGTGCTTTGGCCTCAGGAGGAAGCACTGTAGGAATGGGAACTGTGCTTGAGAACTTGTGTGGACAGAGAACCCTGGACAGCCTCTTTCTTTTCCAACAGCAGCCACTGACACATCCCCAGTAAATCATTTTGTCCAATCACACCATCACCAGGAGTCACAGAAGCACTGACACACAGCATAATCTTTCCATCCGTTTAAAGGCATCATCCCAGCCACAGACTCTCAATACAGTCTCCCTTCTAAACCACTGGCAAGAGAAGTAAGCCGGCAGGCACTGCCTTGGAGGCAAGGCTGGGAGCAAGGAGGGGCAAGGCATGCTTCATGGAGTGCACCCTCAAGGCTGCCCAAGGCACAGCCTGTTGCTCCGCACTGGCCCTAACCTAACCATTGCTGGAGACCCAGTCCAGAGCAAGGCTGTCCCCACACTTTGGCCATTTTTGTCTGGGCATAAACGTGGTTTCTTTATTTGTTCATACAGAGACATTCAGAATTCAAATCTTGTCAATGAGAAGAAGCTGGATTAGTGCCTCATATTTTAAAACTCCAAGGAAAGGCTCTAAATTCCTTACCCACTTTTAAAATATTTTGCTAGAATGTTAATACAGCAACTGCCTTTAGACAGTCAGCATTTCCAAAAACTGCAAAAAGTCTGGGAAAGACATGAGAAAGTAGTTCCCTGTACTGTCTAAGGAAATTAATTGTCCCATGGTGAGGTATTGTGTGGAACACTTAGAAATATCTTTTGAAGGAAAAACATTTCATGCATCTTTGTTTCAAGACATTTATGAAATGAGAATTAAAAGATTCAGCTGTTATTTACAAGGATAAAAGCAAGTAAAATAACAGACCACTTAAAAAATAACAATAATTTACCACATACTCCATATTAACATTTAGTTTTGTTATATATTCTTGGTTAAAAGGAAGATTATATCTATTACTTTCCTTATACTGATTTTTTTAAACTTGTCTGTATTCCTAAGTTTACAATTAAAACTTCATCTAAATGGTATTAAGTTAAAAGCCTGCCAACACATCAACTCTAGATACAGTATTTCTTTATGCTTCCCATAGAAAACAAGAGCAACAACATCTAGTCATCATCAAGAATTTGATTCCTTTCACTTCTGTGAGTCTAACTTGATAAAAAATCAACTGAGTGAAAAGCTGTTAAAATTAGAGTAAATTCAATCAAAACCATATCCTAAATATCACACAGTACTTAAATCTACTGGCTATTAAAAGTAATTCTGTTTCCTTGCTGGCAGTTTTAAGTACATTCCAAAACTGTTGGTACTATGTGTACACTATTCAATGCTTCCCAAAAGTTTTGAACATATACCATGCTTTCTCTAGTCCCAAATGATATGGAACAAATTAAAGGAGAATGAATCTCTTTGAAGACAGATGTTAATGAACTAAGTTACCTGGATCCTTTAAACACAAATTGCACCCGAAGTCATCAAGGATAAGGTGTTGACCCTGTCACTGTCACTGGCCACAGAACAGATGTTATACATATTATGGAACAGGAACAAATATCGTAAGCAATCAATACCACAAAGTTCTTGTTCAAAAAGACTAAAAATGCCATAATTAATTCATGGTTCATCATTTAGGATCCAGTTCATCATGGGACTTCAATACTTGTATATTCAAGTGTGTATACATCCCTTTGGAGTTATAGATGCGTTCAAAAGCATAAGGTGAGAGTGATTGTTACTCTGTGTCGAAAAAAGACTTTTGAGCCAGCTCCTCAGAAGCAGTTCCCAGTGTTGAATCTTGTCTTCTGTTTCTGTGTTTGCCAATGTTCAGGGAGACATTGAAACACCTAAACTTTGAGGATAAAATCCTCAAATTGTCAAGTAACAGAAGACTAACAGTCTTGGAACGGAGGATTAATGAGGAGTCTTATTACAGCTTTTTTCAATTGAGGGAAAAATATATCCGTTTTCAGTCAGCCTGGTAATTACTCTAAATCATTAAGTTTATTAAGAGACGTTTGTCTTAGGAAGCTACCAGTGAGCCATCCGAATTACCAGTACCTCACTTCATATGACAATGTTGCGAGTGTCTAGCACTCATTATTTACAAAGAAAAGGAAGATTTCCTGGAAAGTTATAATTTGCCATTAAAAAAAATTAAGTCTAAAGTACTGCCTGCTTTATAGAAAAATAAAAGTGGGTGTATATGTCTCTGGAGATGTCTGTCAATGTTTCCAAAGGTGGTACACCAGGAAGGATTAAAAACAATTTGGCCTTCAAGAGAAGAAAGAATTTTGCAAAGCAAACGCTGTTTGTAAGAAATCACAGCAGGCGGACTAATGATTTGCTTTTTTCTAAATTACTTGCAGAGGCAATCTGACATGGTTTGGCTGGGGAAATACACCTTTTCAGAGATGGCACAAGAAACAGGAACCCACTCTATATTTTGACATATTCTCCTTTCTTTTTGAATACAGTGCGCATGCTACATGAAGGTATATTGGGTTTGCATGCCAAGGTTTAAAAAGAAGGGGTGCTCTAGAGGTGGCTGCTGTAAGTAGCTGTCAGAAGCTTTGCCCATGTCTGACAGAGCCAATGCCAACTGGCTCCAAGATGGGCCCACTGCTGGCCGAAACTGAGCCCATCCATGACAATGGCAGTACCTCTGGGATAATGTATTTAAAAAGAGGGGAAAAAACCCTGTGCAATTGCATCTGGACAGAAGAGTTGGAATATGTGAACATGTGAGAGGAGCAGCCCTGCAGACACCAGGCACTGGAGCGGCCATTCCCCTGCAGCTCATGAGGAAGATCATGCTGAGGCAGCTGTGCCCCTGCAGCCCACGGAGCACTCAATGCCATACGTGTAGGTGGCTGAAGGAAACTGTGATCCCATGGAGAAAGGAGCCCATGCTGATGCAGGCTTCTGAGAGGACCTGTGGCCCTGTGGAGACAGAAGCCCATGCCGTTGAGCAGTTTTGTTGTCAGGACTTGTGACCCATTGGGGGACGCATACTGGAGAAGCCTGTTCGTGAAGGATCACATCCCATGGAAGAGACCTATGCTGGAACAGTTCATGAAGAACTGCAGCCCATGGGAAGGACTGATGTTAGAGAAGTTCATGGAAAACTGTCTCTCATGAAACAGATGCCATGCTGGAGCAGGGAAAAAGTGTGAGAAGGAAGCTGAAACAACATGTGATGAACTGGCCACAACCCGCATTCTCCATCCATATGTGCTGTTGGTGGAGAGGAGCTGGAGAATCTGGGAGTTGAAGTTGAGCCCAAGAAGGAGGAAAAGGTGGAAGGGAGGTATTTTAAAATTTGGTTTTGTAGTTACCCTGCTCTGAGTTGATTAACAGTAAACTAATTTCCTCAAGTCTGTTTTACCCATGACAGCAATTGCTGAGTGATCTCTCCCTGCCCTTATCTCAGCCCAGAAGCCTTTCATTATATTTTCTCTCCCATGTCCAGTGGAGGAGAGGGGAGTTAGACGCACTTTGGTGGGCACCTGACATCCAGCTAGGGTCAGTCCACCACTGCAAGTATTGTTCTGGATTTTCATTTGCTCCCTGCAGAGATTGACGTGTATTTATAGTATTCAGGCTCATGTGCAAAAATACAGGCCCACTAAGGGTCGACCACATTTTGCAGATTTCCAAAACTTGCCTTCTCATTGGAGTAATGCATTTGTTTTAGAACTATCAGGTAGTAGGTATGGCTGTAATTTCTCTGGCACCTTAGACCTCTTTCCACCTCAATACATCTCTTCTTTATATTCTTTTATCTCATCCTTAGGGTAATGAATAGCTTTAGAGCAGACATGGAGCTTTCTGGTGTCTCTGGATCTGCCACAGACATAATCAGATTAATTTTGTTCATTTATGTGAGAAAAGAAGCCAGTTTAAATGACTGCTATGTCCCCACCTAAAGTTAGAAACCGTGTCTCATACTAAAAAACTTGAATGGGAACACAAGTGAAAGATAAAAATAGTTGAGCCAAATTTCAAAGAACAGATGCAGGATTATTTTGCTGCAAGACTTCTCTGCTACAAGATATTGTCAAATCTCTGCTGCTGTATACGATCACTCTTCTACCAAGGGGAAGTTCAAACAACTGTCTCTGCTTTTCTTCCTCTAGATTTCAAAGCAAGACTGTTGTTTGTAGGAAAGAACTTCCTGACTCTTTTCCTACGTAGGGAAGAATTTTTCTCTTTTATACTTGATTATGTCTCAGATATTTCAGCAGTACATGAGAGGGATGGATGATTATCACTTCATTTCTAAGTGTTCAGAAAATTATTTAAGTGATATTAGAGTAACAAAAATTTTCCTGTCAGTCAGTGCTCAGGGGCTGAGGAAGAACGACAAGAAAATTACAGGTCCAAATGGAAGAACAGGTAAATGCTGCAATAAAGTAGAGTTCCATGATATACTTTTGCGTTTCTTCCCTCTCTTCTTGATAACAAATAATAATAAAAACACCTCAATAAATTCACAGCTAAAATGGGATTATAGCCAATGCATAATTCTCCAGCTAAATCTTGTTACTGCATCAAACCCGGAATTTAGTAAACCACGCATCCTTTCAACAAGCCTACCTCCTGTTACACAGTACTCCTTAGGCTGAGAGGAAGACTTTTGCAAGACCACTTCTGGAGCCTGAGGAAGACAGCCTAAGATCACTGGGGTACTAAGTGCCAAATTTTCAAATTTATTTTCATATATATAGTTTGTNAGTGGCTGTATTGTTTCATTTTAGATATATGTGAAAATGCTTCCTTTTGTAGGACACTAACACTGATCTTGTGATCTGGGCACTCACTGAGTGCACCCAGCCTCCTGTAGGGGTTCAGGGTTGTAACTGAGCATTACACTGCCTCAAACACATCTCTGCTAGAAAAATTTTGTACAGCAGACAGGACTAAATGTGATCTGAAGTTAAATCTCCAACCAGCACTCAGCACATACGCCAGGGTCTCAGCACAAGCTCCTCCAATCTCCTGATCAGGTAATCACTCAAATGGAGAGAGATGCCTTTAAATTCAACCACCTGTCCAGACCAGATTCGGCAATGAATTAATACCAGGCTTTTCAGAGCTTTGTCCTGCCCAAGTCAAGGCTTGAAAACCTCCAAAGACAGATTCCATAGCTTCTCTCAGAAAACTAGCCCCATTTTGATCCTTTCCTATTGCACCAAAATGTTAATTCATGTAAACATAGCCATGGGAACAGACAGGCATTAGGACCGTTCATGACATGAACAAAATTTGTATGTCAGGATCCTTTTTTCATTACCTTTACTCTCCCCATAAGATAACAATGGTTACTTCCTTTTGTCAAGTGTACAGCTGTTGGCGTGTAATTGAGCTTGTGTTTCACCTTCCATGAGTAGGGTGCATCGTTGCAGAGGATTTATGTAGTCCACTTTTGCATCTACTTGTGACAGTTAATTTTCTCTGCACACCTTTGAATAATGCTATTGATAATGCCACTACAAAAATGGTCATATCTATCAGTAGAGGTTAAGGCTGGGCAAGTATTTGTCAAGAATGTTGTAAGTTTAGTGTCCTTGCCTCAGGCAAAGGATTAGTCAAAAATTTTTATCAATTTTCCCCAGTCTTTATTCTGAGTCTGAGACTTACCACTGATACACAAACATGATTTCAGCTGAAACTACAGCATAAAGAATAAAGATGTTTTGCAGCATGCAGCCATATTTGATGATGTTGAAGGTTGTGTTTGTGTAAAGGACAAGGTTAATAACAAAGATTTTTTTTAACAATCACTTTCATTCAGTATATGAAGTAGTCATGTACACCAGCACAAGACATAAGGCACATCTGTACTTCTCTGCTCTTCTTTCAGTGAGCATTTTAGAAGAAAAATAATGAAATAATCTATCTTGTTAAACACCCATTCACATTTCTTTTTGTGTATGATGGGTTTCCCATAACTGCTATATAAAGTACCAATTGAAACTCACCCTGTCATACATACTTCTACAAAATATGAACAGTGCTAAATACTTTAAAGTGAATCGATTTCCAGTGAAAGTGTTTTAACCTCCTTTTAGGTCAAGAAATAACAATTTTCCAAGCTCACTGTAACATGAGAATTAATCCTGAGAGGCAGGTGTGTACTGCATAATTCATTTAGTCTGTGAAATTTATTGAAAATACTCTTTCTCTGAACTGTACTTGAAGCTTTTATTATAAATTTTAGGTGTGGTTTCTTTAACTTGTATTTTAAGTTGTATTCAGAGTTGATTTCTCTCAGATCACCTAGAGGACTGCAATTTGCAATCTCTTCCTTTGTTAAGAGTATAACAACAGGATGAGCAGCAAAACATGACAGGGGATGCTCATAAATATAAAGCTTGGGTACAGTGCCGAAGCAATTTGAAAGTAAAATATACGCATTTTCTTTGTGTACTCACAAGAGTAGAATACTTAGGAAAAGGACATTCTGGCTATCGTCAAGTAAGGATTTTTTTGTGCTGGGATTCTATTCCTAGATGCACTGCATTCAAGATTCACTACACTGGAGAGTAACAGCACAAAGAGCATGGTTCACACTGTTGACCTGGTAAACAGTTGGTGGTACAAGGAGAGAAATAATTTACAGTAGTTCGTCAAGTGACTCTAACCATGCTAACGTTAGAAGACTTCATTCCACACATCGATGAAATATTTTTACTATTTGTCTTACATCCTTATCACCATTATTAATCCTTGGATATATTTTATTCTCTTCATAAAATACCCACCTGTTTTTCATCTGTAAAATATTTATTTGGTATAACGCATGGCTCTGTACTAGTGAGAATTTTTTAATTGATTAGATGGCACCATTTCTTTCCTTTTACTAATATAATAAATTAGCAACTGCAGCCTCTTGTCCATGGCCATTCGTTCTACAGACAGCTGGCTCACCGCACAATGCACTTCACTTATTTTTAGCTCTAGACTTTCACAAACTTCACATTTATGGGAAAATATGCAAAAGACATTAATGAGCCTGTGAAGGTGTGTAGGAGTTGGCAAGCTGACTTCCAGTGGCAATTTTAAAATCCCCTCCTGTTTGCTATTTTTTCTCTTGGTCTTTTATTCCCTTTCACGTTATGCTTATAATAAAAAATAATGTTTAAAAAAAATCAGTTCTAAGGAAAGTAACAATATTGTAGACATGTGAATTGTCTTGTTGCAGAGACAAAATCCCCATTATGGAATTACTTTAGATCTCTTATTTCACATATATTAAAACACAAAATGAAATATCAAGACCAATGGGTCAATAGAAATGTAAGCACCAATCTTAAATACTTGGAAGGCAATTATATAATTGTTGTTTAATTGTATAATTACTGTATAATGTATGTAAAATTTGTGCAGATTCTTTGTAGAATCGTGAATCATAACAGGAGAATCAAAATCTGACCCGATATTTTCCTATAAGTTTCTGCACTTGTTCACAAGCTCCGTATTGACATCAGGGGACTTTGTTAGTATGTTCTCTTTCCCTCTGCAAGATAGCTGACATTTTGTTCCTTCACCCAAAAAAACCCAGGAAATCTTCTTGTCTCAAATAGAATTGCTAATTTGCAGTTCCAATCTTAGTACTTTTCTTAATACATAACATACATTCCTTATTCCTAATGAGGATCCTTTGTCTGTGGCATTTTTTTTTATCTCAGTGTGATGCTATCTCATCCTGCTTCAGACTTGCATGTGTGCATGTGTTTATCTAAGAAGAAAATAGATCTAATCCTTTATTTCTAAGAAAAAAAGTAGAAGAGTGACTTCTAAGGAATCAGACTGTTGTCACTGTAAACTGGATTAAAATCTCCCACAAGTAAGAAAGAGGAAGAATAAGCTTTCACGTACCCCCTCTCTCTTGAATTTCCTTTACAAAACATGCATGCTCTGAATTGAGGATACTTGGCTGTCAGTGAAATACCAGTAAAAGCTGAAAATACCCATTACTGAAAGAAAGTGAGAATACAGCCTTTTACTCCATGAAAAATATCCCTACTTTTGATCTGTTTCTATTTGCCTGCTGTTTCCATTTGCCTGCTGTTTCCAAGATCCACTGCTGTACACCCGCACATACCTACAAAGTAGTCAAAACATTTGTAAATACATTTTCAAGCCACAAGATGAAGTGTGTGTTACTCACTGAAAGTTACTGCTGCCTGTAGATCAAATCTGGCAGTTCTTAGACAAAACTTTTTGTAGTCATTTCAGATTCTTTCTTGCATAAAGACTCAGTGTGGACTACATTTAACAGATCTTTTATTATTTTCTTCTGGTGATAGCCACTTTGTCATACCTCTACTAAAATTGCTGAATTTTAGCTCACTGATTAATTTCAAAAGCTCTAGTATTACAAGACGTTGTCATTATAGCCTAAAGTACTTGAAATACTTCCTCAGCTTTTGCAATGTTACCTTGCCTATCTCTTTTGAAATGAAAAATTAATTTAAAAAATTGTTATGCACACTTCCAAGTACTATAAACTTATCTGAAAGAATTTTGGTTCATTTTTTCCCTGACTAACTTGTTACGTTCAATTTTCACCAAATTTCATGACCCAAAAAGTAATCAATATGCACAAAAAGACAGCAATGGAAGCAAGAAATGTAAACCAAACACAAATTTAACCTTATAAATGTACTACATGATTCCTGTATGTGCCACATTGCAAAGTGGATGTAAAACACCACTTGGAACTTGGAAATAAGGTCCATGGCTTCTTTTATAGAGAACATGCTTGAATCTTATCTTTTCATACCACTAGCAAGACAGGACTGTAGCAGAGTCAGCAGCAGAGCCAATAATCCAACCCTTGTACTTAGGCTATTGCTAAAGAAGAAAGTTTATCCATACTGTTTAATGTTTGGCACCTCTCTGTAGCCTCACACACATTCACTTCCCAGATAACTTCCAGGTGTGGCGACATGAGGCAGGGATTGATTTGAATACAAGCGTGTGTGAGCCCGACCTGTCCTCAGAGAAAATTGAAGGAGGTACCCATCCCGGTGGAAGTATTGCCATGCACTTGTAACTGGGGCCAAAAACAGAGCATACTGTGGTTTTTTTAGCTGGGGGAGAGAGAGATGACAGAGAGAAAAGCGAATAAACCAGTAGAGACATATTACCTTTGGAGCTAATAGAAAGCAGCAGGATATAATACTGTGTAATATAATACCTTTGACTAAGTTTTAATGAAAATATTTGAAAATCACCTTTATGGAGCTGGCATATTTCTCCATTTACTAAGATATATTTTGAGACTGAGTTTGATCTTACCTACTATACAGTAAACCCAAAGCTATACCATAGTGGACTGACATAAGTGTGAAGTGACTCCCAGTGAAATTTCAATGCTTAAGCACTCAAGTACAGAGTTAAAGAATAATCAGTAATGGTAAAAAATAGTATGAAATTCCAGGGAGGATTCTCATCTTAGGCCAACACAAAACCTGATTAACAACACACCAAGTTGAACTACATTTTTATAGTAACCATGGCTTTTAGAACAATGTTAAGTAAGTAAATTTTCATCCTACTATGTTAGTAACAGGCCTACTAGAATAATAATTATGCACTCATTCCATTTTATCTAATCATATCAATTTTTTGTTGTTTTCGAATTACAGTAACTACACTTTTCCTACACAGGCACTGCTTGCAAGAAAAACAAAAAACACAGTCAAACATTTTATGTCAGTTAAATGCAGGTGTACGGACTTTAAAATACGTATTAGATCTCGTCTCCCAGAGACTGGCTGACTTTTGGGTTTTTTCTGGTGTGTATGGTTTCCAGGCAATGGGCAGGGTAACTCCTCACTAGTGGATTGCATAAAATCAGAACTGACTCTCATTGGGAGTCAGGATGAAAAACTGCTTTACATGGGTTGATGGAATCCCTTCTTAAGTTTACGGTTTTTTACAGCAATAGAAAAAAACTACGAGATACATAATACCATGAAGAGATAGCAAGAAAAAAGAAAGGACACTTCTTTCCTACATAGATTTCTTTCCTTTTTCACCAGCTTATCAAGAAATAACCTGTCTAAAACATCTAGTGAATAACAGCAGATAAAATAAGCCTTAATACATAATATTATTGAGGCAGAGCATGAAAAGATAAGGCTTTCCTCTTTGTTAGGTACACATTGCAGTCAAATTATTATAATTTCTCACCTCAAAACTGTTATGGCCAGACCTAACACTTTTTAAAGTAGCTTTTCAACCATTTATTTCCTAACAATCACTTTGATGTCTAAAAGTAGATGGCATTTATTGCAAAGTATGCTTTCCGAAGAGGCAATATTTAGTATATAAATAAAGTTTTATTCTTTATTATGCTAGTGATTCTGGATTCTTTCTCTATTTGTTCCTGCATAAAAATAAAATTACTGGGCTCCCCAGCTGCACATAGCTGGAATTATCTCTCTCAAAAAAAACCCCCAAAAATCACAAACAAGCAAACAAACAAACAGGTTTACAATTACAATCCTATATTTTATTGTAATTGAATAGAATGGCATTTTTTTAGCTGAGTAAATTTTTAGAATAAACTGAAATTTGTGTAGAAGTATTGTACTGCAAGACTTACAGATTTTATCTATAAAAATTACTAAATTTAGCATGACAAAACCTTTAAGGTCCCTCAGTGTGGAATTGTTAGTCTGTTAGCAATGTAGAACACCACAGCTCATGGTCCATTGAAGTCCCAAAATATCTTCTGTAGAGCAATTAGCTCAAGCTCTCTCCTGTGCTTCTGCTGTGAAGCCTGTTTATACCTTAATACCTCTGGGAATATTAGGAGCAAGAGAATGTAGAAATAAATGCTTAAGGATAATTTAGAGGCTAGGATGGCCTTGGCCAGTTTAAGAGCTATGAGAGTGTTGAAGGTGCAGTTGGAGAATCCTTGTTACTACAAAGTTTGATCATGGATTCAGTTTGTTGATGGAGGAAATTCAGAAATTGGCAAAAAAAGAAGATTACTAGAGAGGACATATTTAGCTGAAGTAAATAATCATTGATTGCTATGCGTATCAAAGATGAGACTTATATCTCTGATATCTTAGCGAGCATTCGTAAGGTTGTGTTCTTAATGTGGAAAACCTGAAATTCTGATGTTCCAGTAAGAAAGGATTTCTGTTATCCAGCGCTACCCGAAATGGTGGTTGGATTGATGTAAGCATTTCACATACCTGTCACTAATGGGACTCCTCACCTTCTCACGTGAGCAAGCATATTCCATGCAGGGCAGAGTGTTCTGCCATACAGAAGTCCCGTACAGACAGCAGTACACTCACTGAAATGCATGGCAAAACTGCAAAGGGGGAAGCTCGAAATGATGTAACCCAAAAAGACAAAAAAGATGCCCCTATAGCAAGACTTCATGTAAATCAGCGCTATATTAGGGTAACACTGGAGGAATTTTACCAGGGTGAGCCTGCTGTCTTATTTAAGTGGATAATCATGGTGGGGTGTGCCAAGTGCAATAGCCGTCGATAAGTTAGATACCTGATACTACTGCCAGATGTATATCAAGCCACTTCAAAGCCTTTATCTATTTCCTGATGGATACGGTATCCTACTGCTACCTGAAATTCTTTGTAGTAGACAGAGAATTAGACAAAAAGGAAGCCATAAAGCAGCAACCACCAACAACACACGACTGTTTTTTAGTTCATAGCTTCTTAATTTCTTTCTTATATTTAGATGTAGAGATAGCACTGGTTAAGTCCTGCTGAAGCGCTCTGTAGAAATAAAATAGTTGGACCTAAAATAGTTAGGCATTTCGGAGAATTCTTTGTGCCCACATTTAATAGTGCTTGTGATGTAAAAGTTTGAGAGCTATGACACCAAAACAAATATTAAAATCAAGTCAAAAGGAAGCCCACTGGATACGCAAACTAATATAATTTTCTAATTCAATATAGTTTACTGTAGTAAGGCATTTTTACTCCACAATTATTCTCTCAGGCTCACATTTGGTACAAATTTGCAGTCACCGTTCTTGTTAATACACGCTGCAACAAGTCACACTGGACACCAGAGGCCCTTTTGTAGAAATTAGTCATCATAACCCACATGGCTGACACTTAGGAAGCTATATGTGGAGTTTTCCAGATTAGGTTTTATTCCAGTTTTCACATAAGATGACAGACTGATAGATGGTCTTATTTTAACATCAGAGAGCAAAAAAAAATCATATTAATACTTTTGGCAGCTACACTAGTCTTTAATAATAGCACAGCAGAAACTTCAACTGGTAATGGCCAAATTGTCTGAAATGTAGTGGGTTGTGAGAGCCATTCTCAGTAGTCATGAACTGGAAGGAGACAAAATTCCACAGAACTATTACTGAAGCTTCCACTCAAGCGGTTCAGGCAAATTCCACACTGAGAGTTATAAACAGTACAATAAAATAAAAAAAATCCTACCGTGTACCTGGGGTCTTACGGATTAGCTACCTGAGCCTAAATAGTTATACTTAAAGGTGAGTTCCTTGCCTGAAACCCTATGGAAACATTTGCTTTTCCTGCTGAAACCTATGGGATTTCTTCTTTGGGCAAGCAGATAATAACACTGAGGGAAATCAGAATATGAAAGGTTAATAGAAAACTCAAGGTATGAAAGCCACAAAAGGCACTTTTAGCTTAAATTAGAATGTGTTGCAAGCATGGGAAGATGTACAGAAACAAGCAAGAGAGAAGACAAATACAGATAGTAATAGGAGACAAAGGCCTGGAAAAGCACAGACTGGACACTGTCCTGTTTAACGTGCTCTAGATGACCCTGTCTTAGCAGGGCAGTTGGACTAGATGATCTCCAGAAGTCCCTTGCAACCCTAACTCATCTGTGATTCTATGATTCTGGCAGAAAAACTGCATAAAAAGAAGTTGACAAAACACATAAGCATAAAATATATATATAGTCAGTGGGCTTAAATGTAACTCAATGTGGCCTTAATGTAATGGTGTATAGTTTCAGGTAGAAAACCAAAAGTGTTCACACTTTACCTAGAAAACCAAAAGTGTTCACAGAAGTACAGAATGGTGAGTTAACTATGGCTGGATGCCAGCTGCCCACCAAAGCAACTCTATTCTTCCACTCCTCCGCTGGGCGGGGGAGAGAATATACAACAAAAGGCTCATGTAGTGTTCTTCTCATGAGGAAAGGACAGGGAGAGATCTCTCACCAATTGCTGTCACTGGAAAAACAGACTTGACTCAGGGAAGTTAGTTTCTTTATTACCAAAAAGAATAGAGTAGGGAAATGTGAAATATAACCAAATCTTAAAACACTTTCTGCCAATTCCTCCCTTCCTTCTGGACTCAATTTCACTCATGATTTTCTCTAACTCCCACCCTCCAACAGCACAAGCGGATAGGAAATGAGGGTTGTGGTCAGTTCACCACACACGGTCTCTGCCACTCCTTTTCCGTGCTCTGCCCCTGCTCCAGCATGCAGTTGCTCCCATAGGAGACAGTCCTCCCTTAACTTTGCCAGCATGGGTCCTTCTCCGTCCCATGGCCTGGAGGTCTTCATGAACTGCTCCAGCATGAGTCCTGTTCAGGGGATGCAGTCCTTCAGGAACAGACTGTTCCAGCACAAGTCCTTCAAAGGGGTCACAAGTTCTGCCAGCAAACCGCTTCTCCTCTTTCCATGGGTCCACAGGTCCTGTCAGGCTCTTCTCTCTGCAAAGTCAGAGCCTTCTTCAGTCAGGCAGACACCTGCTTTGATCTGGAGTCCTCCATGGGCTGCAGGTGGGTTTGTGCTCCACCGTGGACCTCCATAGGCTGCAGAGGGACAGCCTGCCTAACGTTGAACTTCTGACCAGGCTGCAGGGGAATCTCTCCTCTGGCATAAGGAGCACTTTCTCTCACTCCTTCTCCACCAGCCTGGGTGTATGCAGGGCAGTTTCTGTCACATGTTCTCTCTCTTCTCTCTGGCTGCTGCTCCACTGCAGGTTTTCTCCACCTTCTTAAATGCGTTATCCCAGAACCACTACCTCTGTCACTGACAGGCTCAGCCTTGGCCAGTGTTGTTTCCATCTTGGAGCTGGCTGGCATTGGCTCTGTTGGACATGGAGGAAGGTTCTGGCAGCATCTCACCTGCAGCCCTTTTACTACTTGCCATGCAAACCTGATAGACAGAGCAACAGTAGCAGGGTTTTGAAAGATGAGATACTGTGAAAGCAGAGAACAAGAGATAGTAATAACTATATGTTAGTTTCTAAAAGCTCTTGTTCAGTTTTAACTGAAAGATCAAAGTAAGAATAAGCTAGGTGGTTTGAGTCCAATTACTGTTGTGCTTTATTACATCAGCAAACTGAAAAAGATATGCATATGTACTGGGACCTTTACCAGCAGAAGCTGCAACCTGCAGTGGTTGTCCCTCAGCCACATTACATTTGTTTTCCAGATTTTCTGATCATTATTAATTCACCTCTCTCGATTATAAAGGAGTTGTCATAGATGGAACCACAGATGTTATTATCCAAACCTGAAAGTAAACTCAGTTCCAAAAGGAGTGAAGGTACACTGAACTCCCCAGATAATTGATTTTCATAATTAGAAACCTCTTTATGATCAATAACACACAGGTAACCTGGCACTTGCACTGAACTCCAAGATATATACTGCTGTTCTTTAAGTGTATCTTACATGAAAAGAATTCATAAGGAGGCAACTAAGCAAGATTATTATGGTGTTTCCTGCCCTATCAATAGGTCTAAAAATGAAAGCTTCTTTGAGGGGCTGTTACCTTCTCAGGGAAATGCCAGTGGAATTTTAATGGCCATTAAGAGTCTCAGCTACAATGCAAAATTGGTGTAATGTATTGACCCTAATACAGCGCCTCTTCCCATCATAGCAGAGTAGTCTGTTACTCTTACACGTGTATTGTGTCTATTTTCCACCTCCTTTACAAAATTTAAGTCTGTGATGTTCTCATCAAGGGAAATGATGATGGAGTTACAGAGGTCTGTGATTAAATTTGCTCAGCAGCAATCTGTAAATAACCTGCAGCATACCATTTCCATTTTTTGTTTCACTCTGTAACCTGCAGTGAGTGTTGACTTCCAAGTACTGTTCAGCAAAAAGGAAAAGCACACAGATGACTGATTGGTCCTTGTATTCTGAAATGAAAAATGATGAGCAGAAAGTCGTCAGAGGAAACCCCAGAAAAGAAACCAATTTCAAACCTGTGCATCTCCCCTACCCATTCACCTGCCTGCCTACTGCAAATAGCCTTTGTGCTGTGCCTTGTCCTCGCCATAGGTCAATGAGGAAAACTGCTATGTGTTTAGGGGAAAGCTGATTGTTGAACACATTGATCTCTGCAGAGTGTGGAGGCACACCAAAATGACTGTCCGTTCATGAGTGGCTAGAGTCAATAATGCTAGAGCCCTGTTTTCTTTGTCTATTTTTTTCTTGCCTATAGGTTGAGCTGAGTCTTTCACTGGGCTTTGACAGATCAGAGAGAACAGAGCTTCTTCTTGACACCCCTGCTGTACCAGCCAGACTTCATTATTGACAGGTGATTCAAAAGCTGTACTTGTGGGCTGCATTTCAACCTTGACAATAGTGGGATAATCCAGGGACACCACAGATGAAAGCAACTTTTTAAAGGTTTCCAGATCACGTGGCATATTTATTTTCTGAGATCTCATCATTCTTCAAGCACTGGAGAGCTGCTTCTACTCAGAGCCTGGAGCCTGGAAGGAGGAAGCATTTGGAGATCTTTCTCACTCGCCTCTGGCAGTTTTTCATTTCTCTGTTCTTTGTGCATTTGTATTCATGGAATTTGTTATTGTTGCTTAACTTCCCAGAGAATCGTTGGACTGAAGCACCTCTCTTCATTTCTCTAACTAGTGCCATTTGACCTACTAGACAATTTAATCCAGCCTCCACTTTTGAATGGATTTTCTCACAAGTGGCAATCTCTAGCAGGGTCACTTCGAGAGGCAACCGCACTGCATGTTACCTTGCACCATAATAAGGGCAATTTTGAAAGGCATTCAATCAAAAGAAGGGGTGTTTTCTGCAAAAGGCTTGTGTCCTAGGTTTTCACTTGTCCTTATCGGTGGCTGAAGCTATTGAAAAACCTCAACCTATGTCTCGTAATTGCCAGTTTTAATTTTTTCTTAGTACAAGTTGCAGAACAACAAGGGTACTCTTAGCAGCCACTTTAGAATGCTGCAAGTTTAAGGGGAGCTGAATTGCCGCTAAGGAAATGGGAGGATTCCTGTTTGCTCAGAAAGTCCTGTTCAGAAAACTCCTGTTTACCCCTGACATATAAACAGACAGGAAGGGAGGGATGAAGCAGGAAAGCCAGGCAGTTGTCAGTGTACTATTCATAGTAGTCTGTTTTTCATGTCACTGGAAGCCTTCGATTTGCACGGTATATCAGAGATTACAATGACCTCTCCACTGTAACAATACCTTGTCCGTATAATTGTTAATCAACAGTCCTTCGACATTCATGCTATAAGGCCTTTTGTCTTTTCACTACCTCTGCCTTTCTTCCTCTCTTTTTGTCATTTAAAGTTCACAAGTGGCTGACTGATGGCTGTCAGAACTTGCTGCCCATATAAAAGGTGCAGCATGGGTGGCTGCACTGCCTCCCTACTCCGAGAAGGGCGACACTGCTTCTGAGGAATGCTGCTTGCTGCTGAGCCTCAGCCTTGCCACAAGAGAAGCAAACTCCACACAACAGACAATGGCTTGCCCAAAGAGTGAGTCTGCAAGCTCTCTGCAGCAGCTGACAAAAAGAGGACCACGTTTTATTAAATATTTTTGTCTACCACTTAGCTACACTGAATCTCATGGAGAACAGCAGCAGATGCTGTTCTGTTATTTCACTTCCAAATATAAAATTAATTCAAGTGGAAACATTTTATTTCATTTAGATGTTTTGTACCAGAATCCTAAAAAAATCAAGGGCAGGATCTTTTAATTTACTTTATTAGGCCATTGATCCAGAAAAAAACCCTAAAAAAACCCAAACCAAACCCTAGCTTATATTAAGCAGACAGTAATACCATAAAATATCTGACTATCTCAGTGAGGTAAACAATACCTTCTTTGAGTTTTACTTTTTGTTTCAACCTATATGGTACCACATTCAGGAAAAAATGTTAGAGAACCATTGGTATGGAACATCTCAGCTGTAGCTGCTGAGAGTCCTTCTTATGCTTTTAGAACCATAATATATTTTTTAGCAATTTTTTAAACTGAATAAGGGCCAGTGGGGCTTCATTTTCCTATCACCATTTTTTTTCAGAAGACAAATAGTTATGGAAAGCAGGATATATTTCCTTGAGGAGGTGGACTAGAAACATGCAGAACTTGATATGTATGAAATTAAGTTGCACTTTCAAGATTTTTCGTGTGGTTAAGAATGCTGGAAATCGCGGGGGTGGGGGGAGGGGAGAGGGGTGCTCTTTAATACAAAATAAAATTCTGATAGCATTAATGAAAATAAGAAATTAAACCATGATACATATTCTTTGCATTCAGCTAATGCTAATTCACAGAAAATAACAGGATTTATAAACCAAGTTTGCCATATATGCTTAGCAATTATGGTAACACGGGTGAGAAAATAGATTGAGCTAATCATTACGTAATAGTACTGAAGATGTTCAGTTAAAACTGAGCATGTTAGAATTTTTTTTAAGGAAGTTTAAAAATGATGAATGAGTAAAATATACTTTGAGACATGAAAAGCAATTGAATTCCTCAGGCATCCAGGCAGTTTGGCATGAAATTATCTTACTTTCAGAAGCAAAAATATTCATGTCCATATGAGATTTCATATCATTATTTCTACTGGTATTATTCTACTTTTTACTTGTTTCATTTATGCAAATGAGCACACTTTTCCTATCACCTCATAATAAATATAATTATAGAATTATTTACATCGGAAAGGACCTTTAAGATCATCAAGTCCAACCATTAACCTAATTCTGCCAGGGCCACTACTAAACCATGTTCCTAGGTGCCTCATCTACAGAGTTATTTAATGCCTCCAAGGTTGGGGACTCAATCACTTTCCTGGGAAGTTTGCCTCAGTGCTTGACATGCCTTTCAGTGAAGAAAGTTTTCCTTATCCAATCTAAACCCCCGGTGCAACCTTATGCAATTTCCTCTCAGCTTATTGCTTGTTAAGACACTGACCTCCCCCTCACTAAAATCTCCTTTCAGGTAGTTAGAGAGATAGCAATAATGTCTTCTCCAAGCTTTCCTCTTTTCTCAGGCCAAATAACCCCTGCTTCCCATAAGATTTGTGCTCTAGGCCTTTTACCAGCTTCAGTGTCCTTCTCTAGACACACTCCAACACCTAGATGCCTTTCGTGTAGTGAGTAGCCCAAAACACAGCAAACAGGTAGACAAAATGACAGCTGCAGATAAAGATGCACACACACACACACACACACGAAGACTGGAAGAGAATGACACCTAGAGATACAGAGCTCACATGATTCCATCTAGCGCTACAGAAGCTGACACAGTAATAAAGATCCAGTCCGACAGTTTCAGCTGTCAGCAGCATCATTGTGTAGGTTATGATGAGCCAAGGACAAACTTTAGTGTGGACCGGAAGAAACACAAGTACCCATTATGTTCTTTCAGGCTTACAAAGAAGGATAGGGAGAAATCAGGTAACTGATGGCCTTGACTACTTTGACAGAGCTGGACTTTTTTCGGAGGTATCTAGTGAAAGGATAAGAAGCCGTGAACATATCTGTATCAAGGGAATTTCTGATTAGGTATGAGAAAAAAATGTCACAGTGAGGATGGTCAAACATCAGAACAGGTTGCTCAAATCAACTGGAATGTCCTTGGAGATCCTCCAAATTAGACTGGACAACTGGAGCCACCTGAACTGCTCTCAGAGTTGGTTTTGCTTTGAGCAGGATATCAGACCGGATCATGTATTCAATAATTTTGCGATAGCAAAAGCTGTGCATTCTTGAGTGTCTTGATAACAGGGAAGCACCTGGTACAGCCAAATCATTGGTGTCCCACTAGGAATACCCTTTTGTTTCCAGTATTTCAGAAAAGGGCAAGATGTTTATTAAACAAGTTCAAGTGACTGGGCACTCAAAGATGGTATATATGCAATCTGACAATCACCATAGACATATTGATTAACATAACTGAGCTTCTAGAGAAACCCATGTGTAAAAACCAAATAATTCCTATCATTTCTTCAGTCACAAGTACAAATGTCTGGCCTCAAGAAAAGGTAAGGAAACAATGCAAACCATGATAAACAGATCTAAGTGTATGCACCAAAGACCGAAGAAAGAGATAGAAAGTTTTGGTCCCAGAAAGCTTACCTGTGACGAGTTCCCACAGTGCCTAAGCTCTCACCCAACACCATCTTTATAAGGAATGCTTGAAGGAATCCAGAAAGCTCAGCACCGAAGGATTTGAGCCAACGGTCTTTTCAGTCATGCCAAGGAGATGTTGAAATACTATCTGAAATGCCATGCTGTGCTGCTTCTGGTTCGTGGGCACACATGGGAGGTGGCTGGTTAGCACCCCTACAGTTTCTTAGCAAGATCCACCACACACCAGCTCAGATCAGAAAAGACCCCAGATCTCTGAATACAAGGTTTCTATTTTAGGCAAAAATATTTTATGTATCTGTTCAGAATTGGCAGTCCTTACAGCAGTCATAGTTTATCAAGATTGACAGGATGAGAATTTCCCATTATAGAGAAAGTTCTGCCCATGAACACGGGATGCTCTACATTGGTAAATGGATAATACAAATGTCCATGTAAGCAGATACATGACACCTAGAGGACCAGCACTCTCTGACATAGCTCTCTTTACTCATTTGCCTTTGATGTTTTTGGAGGTGACTATTCTATTTTCACCTGCCTAGTAAAATTATAATACCCGTGGTAACCACAATTGAAATGGCACATCTCAGAGTTTGCAGGGTTTTATCACCCTGGGAAGCATCCACATGAATAATCAGCATTAATTTAGTTTCAGACCTTGATGTATTATTCAAGCAAAATAGCTTGTCAGTTACTTCCAGTGGATCAGAGAGGCTTTTACAAACTTCTACCTGCTTTTTAAAAGGTATCACTTATACAGTAATCTTATTCCTCAAGGCCTCACAGTGTTTTTGGACAAAGGGATCTTTATATGTATGTGTAATGTGTGCATATATATTTTTTTTTTTTTTTAAATATAGATATATCTGATATATTGCTGTATAGGCATTGGGAGCTCAGGAATTAAATGGGCATATAATGAAGATACAACAGCTACTTTGACTCCGTACTCAAGACTACTGCTAGAATTTGTCTCACTGTCCACCTGTCCCGGTTCCATCTGGGATAGGGTTCATTTTCTTCCTAGTAGGTGGTGCAGTGATGTGTTTTGGACTTAGTATAAGGATAATGTTTATAGCACTGATATTTTGTTGCTAAGTAGCACTTGCCTTAAGTCAAAGACTTTTCACTGTCTCATGCTCTGCTAGTAAGAACTGCACAGAAACCTATGAGGGAACACAGTCAAGACAGGTGACCCGAATTTGCCAAAGGGATATTCCATAACGTGCACAGTCATATGTTGTATGTAAACACAATGAGTTACCTGGAAGGTGGCTGACTGATATTCACAGACACGCTCTGCATCAGCCACTGGGTGGTGAGCAATTTTATTGTGCATCACTTGTTTCTCTTGGATTCTGTTACACCGTGATGATGATGACAATGATGATTGTAATTATTTTCATCATTAATATTTTATAGTCTTTATTAGTATTAGTATTATTGTGTTTGGTTGGTCTGTTTAAATTATTCAGTTGTTCTTGTCTCAATTCACGAGTCTTACCTTTTTTTCACATTCTTCTTCCCATCGCGGGGGTGTGCAGGGAGTGATCGGACAGCTCCACGGTACTTAATTACCAGCTGGAGTTAAACCACAGCACCCCGTCTCTCCCTGTGTGCAGCTGGGTGATAGCAGTCCTACAGCTGTTTGACGACTTTATTCAGCTGTGGTATTTTCAAGCTGTAGCAGCCTAGCTATTGTCATCTTGGGAGTTGTAAGGAGTCTTGATATGACACTTGCTCGTTGATAAGAGAGGAGGTCAGTAAGTGTCAAAAGTGGGGTTCTTTTTCTAGTTTGTCTCACAATTGGGTTTCATGCTCACACTAGAACTACCGCCTTCAGCAAAGAATAAAGAAATAAATGGTGATCTCTTTTCATGTTTACTCAATATATGTGCTGAACTCCTGGGCAGTGCTTGCTGCTCTTCAAGATAACTTCCTGGAACAGCTATCGTAGGTACCTGCTATGACTGAGAGCGTTCTCATACACTGAGAGTATGCAGCCTTGGGTACATTTAGGTGTGCCCTCTTTTACATCACATTGTACTGTTACATTTTTTGTCTATAATTATATTTTGTGTATTGAATTAGACATGGTCACACCAGCTACTCACCTTCATGAAATACCTTCCTGCCCTTTTGACACTCTGCTGGCAGAATTTATTTATCCTCTTCTTATCCTTGGTGGCAGTCAAAGTAAAGGCTGTTATCAGGTATTATTTGACTTTTTTTTTCAATGGAGGAATAATGTTCTGAGGTTATTTTTCCTGCTGACAACTCCCCTTTTGTTTGGGATAGTTTTCCTTCAACAGTAAAGAGATAATACAAAAACAGAATAGCAGAAGTAGAAAAAAAAAGCCGTTGTCACATCTGACACTTTCAGCAAAAGAAATAGGGTCTGCAACAAAAAGTAGATGTTTTGCTACTTCCTTCCGTTTTTCAGCCTATTCTTGTGAACTGCAATATCCACAGTCCCGCAAGGGAAGTATTTGAAGTAATGTAAGGCCAGATGACCCACTACTTGTTTTCCATCTTCACATCTTGAAAAATATAATGAAATAAGATGGAGTGAAAAGCAGAGTGACGAGAAAGGCAGCTGCAGGTCCAGTACTACCACATTAATTAAAACAAAAAAAGAGAGAGACTGTCAACAGCAGTCAGTAAGTCAGTAAAATGCTATTGGTTTTGTTTTGGGTTGCCTTATATTTAGTGGCTTAAAACTCAGTAAAAATCAGATATGTAAGAAGGGCGTTTTCCTCAAATTTTGCAAATAAGTCCAAGCTAGAAACCCAAATAGAATATTTTACTTTCCAACAGTCTCATTTTAATAATTAAATAAGTCCAACCATGGATAGCTCATTCTCAGAGACAATAAAACATTCCTCACCCCAGGACAGTTAATTGGCTTAATATTGAAAATTTAACCCATGTAGCTTTTTGTCTGTCTTGTACTCAGGAGGAAGTCAGACACTGTGGATAAGCTGCCCCAAAATTGTCTGAAGCATGAAGTTATTTTAGGAGCAAATCATGAACCTTTCACAGGGTAAGTACAAAATCCTACAGTAACAAGGGTCATACATGAAATGCATTAAGGAATCATTAAAACAGCTCAACAGTTACCCGGCACTTGAAAATAAGAAGTCAATTATACTGGCTGTATTTCTATTATTTTCTATGACTCTCACTCGGAGATGAGAAGTTCTCAGTCCTGTGAAAAAAATACTTTGTCTTCTTTTCCGAGAAGACATGAGACTAATGGATTTTTTTTAGGAGAAACACCATTTTACTTTCTTCACTTTCTTCCTTTTGGAAGAGCTGGATAGAAGGAAACTATTTGCAGAAGTATTTTCATCTGACATTGGGAGGCAGAGTGCGTACCATCTCCCCTGTATTGCTGAGTGGTCATACAGCTTAAACCTCATTGTTCATCCTCATCAGAAGCAGCACAGCAAACATAGGTAGAGAAGTCACAGAATCACAGAATATTAGTTAGAAAGGATCCACGGGGTCATCGAGTCCAACACTTAAATGAACCAAATCATCCTTACCTCTACAAGTCTCCCATAACCATCTACTCTCTAAGCTAGAGAGAGATGGATTTGATGAGTGGACTATTAAATGAATATGGAATTGGAGAGATGTGTCCAGAGGGTAATGGTCAACAGCTCAGCATCCTAAGGGACATCAAGTGATGTCCCTTGGGGGTGCATATTGGGACCAGTGTTATTTAATATCTTCATTAA
>VZTF01005906.1:265898-299679 GCA_013397755.1 Cnemophilus loriae
CAAAGCCAATTGTGTCCTGGGCTGCATCCAAAGCAGCGTGGGCAGCAGCGTGAAGGAGGAGATTCTGCCCCTCTGCTCTGCTCTGGTGAGATCCCACCTGGAATGCTGCCTCCAGCTCTGAGGTCCCCAGCACAGGAATGACACGGATCTGCTGGAGTGAGTCAAGAGGAGGCCACCAAATTGGTTAGAGGGGAGGACCACTTCTCCTGTGAGGAAAGGCTGAGAGAATTGGGGTTATTCAGTGTGGAGAACAGAAGGCTTTGGGGTGACCTAACGTGGCCTTCCAGTACCTGAAGGGAGCCTACAAGAAATATGGAGAGAGAATTTTTGCAAGAGCATGTAGTGACACGACAAGGGGGAATGGCTTCAAAGGGAAAGATGGTAGGTTTAATTTCTATATTAGGAAGAAATTCTTTGCTGTGAGGTTTGTGGATGCCCCATCTCTGGAAATGTTCAAGACCAGTTTGGACGAAGCTCTGAGCAACATGGTCTAGTGAAAGATGCCCCTGCCCTTGGCAGGGGGTTGGAACTAGATGATATTTAAGTTCCACTGCAATCTAAAGATTCTGTGCTATGCTGTAAAAAAGTCAAAGTAAGTTTTGAGTGTAGTGCACAATATTTTGAATCAACTTCAAAAGCAAACCACTCCCAGTATGGCTTGTCATTTAGGCAGCTACAATGACCTAATGAACACTGACTGATAAGTAGTCTCTGTAGCATGGACATCACTCCCCACCCCAGGATTTCTTTAATAGAAATACACCTACAAATGACTGAAAATTCAAGATATAAAATATGATTGCATCTGTCTATTTATAACTTCAAATGTATTAACATTATTCTCCAGCAATCCAAACTGTGTGGGGTTACCAAAAATATCCACTGGCAGCTCTATGCCAAAAGCAGTACTGCTTGCTGTCCCCCTTGCCAGCTGTAATGTTTAATCATGTGACCTCAATTAACTAGCCTTAGATGTAAAGGAATCTCACGTCCTTTCAATATCTGGCATTTTCATATCACCTGTGTAAACCCCATTTTTTTCCCGGCTTGCATTATAGCTATTTGATCTTCCTTTCTACTTTCTGAATTTAATTACAATTGCTTAAAACTGTCTTTATTCGACCATTAGATCTAAAAATACTTACACTCCAGTACTATCAAGCTGTCTGTTTTCTAAACTAAGGTTAGCAGAATTAACACCCCCCTAAATGGAGGCAAAAGGACTTTTCACAGTCAGATTCCTCTCTCTCTCTCTCTCCTGCCACATTTCCAAGATCAAGGAAACTCTACTAATTACTTTGCTTGGGGTTTCAGAGTTTACACTTGTGAGGCAACTCTATGAAATTTCCCGTCTATCAGTATTTGCAACTTGGGTTTAATCTGCTTTATACTGTAATGATTTTCAGAGCAGAAAATATCAAAATTTGCCCTTTTTAGCCACAGAAGAAATGATGATGTTGTTTTTGCCTTGAAAACTCCTTTGTTATATCCTTATGAAGCATAAGATATAGGGTATTTTTTTCTGGCAGCTGCTTTTATCCGTACTTAAATAAGAAGTTGAGGGAAGAAAGATTACACCTTAAAGGCAGCAAAAGATTTATGCTGTGGCTGTAGGACAGCCAGTTGTGGTTTCATGATGTCCAAATTTAAAAAAAAAAAAAAAATTACTTCTGGTCTGTTGGAATTGTGGATTTTAACAGGTATGCTTATAAAACAATATTATTACAATGCCACTGTAGAGTACTAATAAATCATTATTGCTCTATAATAGATGGAAAAAATTAGGAATATATAATAACATTCAATTCTTTATTTTGAAGAGCATTAATTTTATGGCCGTCGTCCTGTCTGACTGACCTCCTTTACAAAGTGTTATTGCATGAACTGAATGTCTGTATTTCTAGCTAAAATCGAAAAACAGTTCAACTCTTTTGCCAAGTATCTTCCCAACATCAACCAGAAAATACATTGCTAAATTCAAATTTTTCAAGTTATGTCTTATTCTTTATCAGTACTCTCTGGTGAAGTGCACCACATAATTTGCACCTGAGGACAGATCAACTCTGCACATAACAATTTTACATAGGCTGTAGTAGTTTATGCTCCCTCATGCCACAAGAGTATGATCCCTCTTCAGAGACTTGCTCAACTGATGTAAGTCACCATCCAACTTTTTACCAGGGTACTATAACTCAGGTGCATTTTTGAACTAAAACCCTCATCTGACTGCAAAAGCCTTGTGCTTCAAAGGAGCGGAGGGGCCCACATAATCCCCTGAGTATGTATCAAGACCTGAAGCCAGGGTATAGACACTGATTTTTTAGTTTAAAAGCTATTCAAAAGGATTTTATCTTTAAAGTTGGAAGGATATAGTCACTTATTGAATATTTATTGGACACATGTGTGAATGTGAATGTGCCACATAAAAACATAATTTACATCATAAATTTGACTAGGCATTCATCAACTGCTAGAGATGTCATAGAACTGTATTGGATCACTTTTTTTTTAATGCCAATTATTGTTACACTTCTTCCTCTGAACAACATTTCCAACACCACATTTCCCTCTGCTTTAGCTCTGTGTTTTTCAACTAGTATGTAATTCACTCAGTGAAAAATGTTTAAGAGCTCTGCTCTGTAATTATCTTCATCCTTGCAGCATTTTAAAAGAGGTCTTCTATTTTTCTCCTAGTGATTGAGCATCACATTTGCAAAAATGTGTTGGCCTATCACACAAAAGTGTTAGTTCAGTAAATTCAGCAAATACAGTTTGGAGACTATGTAGCTATGTAGCTGTAAATCTCCAAGAAAACAGGATTCAGAAACTGCAATAATTCTAGCACAAGTTTCAGTTAAAAAAAGATTCCAAGTTAGGATTTGGTATGGAGGGAAATAGAGATGGTTTTCACCATTCTCTGTATTAATACAGAAGTGAGGAACTGGGACTAACTCCAGATTGGTTTTAGATGTTTGAAAAAGAAATGTCAAAAAACACTTGAAGCTCTTAGTTTTATTTTTTGAGAAACACGTTCCCATTATTTTAGATTTGAATGTGTATGATGGTATTTTTAAAGCTCCACAGGTAGTCTGAACTTCTTTCTTCAAAATAGCAGCATACAATGAAAGCATATTTGTAAATATTCATCATTTTCCTGTCCGAGGATTTGAAAGGCACGGTTATGATTTTAATCATACATTCATTTCTGCTGATATTTAGCATTGTTTCTCCCAATTTTAGAAATGTTTTCACTGGATTTTGCATGCAGGGTTAAGAAAAATAATACAATATCTTTTAATTGAATTGCTGTTATGGCAGGGTTTGCAACGAGCCTTTTAAGGAACTTCATTTTATAGATCGCTATTAAATGTAATTAATTGCTTCAATTGTGTATCTCTGTGTGAATATCCACGTGGACTGAAACACATGTTTATATACACATGCATGTAAGTTAATATTTACACTCTGGAAACACATACCTGGACAAAGGAGGTACAGCCACTGCAAAACTGTGTTTTAAAATTATGCTTTATCATATTGTCAAAGTCCTAGATAGAAATGCCATTTCCTGTCATGGCTTTTTTCCTGCTGTTTCTGTTTCCCTATCCTTTCTTAAAGCATGAGTAAGGCAATTGTGAGATACTTGCACAATAACTGACACGCATGGTGAAATCAAAGTTTAAGGCTCTTTGTACGGATATATCTGGCTTTAACAACTTCGGCCTTTTATTTCCTAAGTCTTTTCACCTTTGGCAGTTTTCTGCATGCCTCAGTTTCCTCCCTTCTGTGGTTATTTCTCTAAAAACCATCAGAGTAAATTCTTCATGTTGTGCTGGTCACAGGAGCAGTGAGACTGGTAGACGTAACAGCTCTCATTTCAGGCATTTCAGTTAGTCAAAGCAGAGGTTTCAAAGGAGTGAAAATCGGGTTCTTCCTCCTCTGCTGAGAAGCATCTCTCAAGACACCTGCGTGTCTGGGGTGCCACGCAGAAAGATCGCTCACAGTATTTCAAATATCCAGATACCCATAAATGGCTTTCTGAAAAAACACTGTATTAGTAAAGGCTGCTACTTTCAGAGTTTGGCCAAATGAGGTCTAAGAGACATAAACACACAGGCAGAGATCGCGCACACCCTGACAAAGCTTAAGTTTGCCGTTACCTTCCTTGAGCAACCGGCACTGCCTTCCCACAGCCTTAACCTTTGCATTGTAAACGTTGTGCATCAGAAGAAAAACAAAGCAGAACTCTCCAAGGAAAATATATGTTGGATATTAGGAAAAAGTTTTTTACAGAAAGAGTGATAAAATATTGGAATGGTCTACCCGGGGAGGTGGTGGAATTACCATCCCTGGACCTGTTTAAAAAGAGATTGAATGTGGCGCTCGGTGCCATGGTTTAGTTTAGTTGAGGTGTTGGGACATGGGTTGGACTTGATGATCCTGAAGGTCTCTTCCAACCTGGTGATTCTGAAAAATTCTGAAAAAAAAAAAAATATCAACAAGAGCATGTGAGAGTCAGTTCCTGTTCTCAAAGCCTCATCCCATCCCTCATCCCACGACAATTCCTCCATTTTCCCTTCCTTTCAAATGGACACAAAGGGTATACTTCTTCTTAGCCTTTCAGCCACCAGAGCTAAAGCTGTAAGAACTGGCAAGTCTGACATAAATACGTGCTCCTATCTCTACCACAATTGTACTGTACTTCAAACTACCTCTGCTGACTTTTATTATCCCAAACATTGTAATGTTAAAATTGCTGATGCTTTTTTTTTTTTTTTTAAATGGAGTAATGGCTAAAATTCTGATAAATTACTGTAGGTGTTATTTTTGATAATTTAACATAATGGATGCAGCCTTTTCACTAAAGTAGCAATTAAGTCATCACTGTTGCCTGGCCTACACAAATTTATTGTGTCTCTGTTTATTGCTCTTACCTTCAGAACCATTTTGCCACAAATCTGACACCAAAGTCAAAAATCATGCCGAGAAAATTGGTAGAAAAAGAAAGGTCATTAACTGAAACTCTTATTTTTTAGTATGTTCCACTAATATTAAAACAGTTGCAATTAGCTCTGCATCTAAAACATTGTTTCACTCTGCAATCATCTTTGCTACAGGTACATGTCTGTTTCAGTGTATTTTCACTCTGAATAAAGAATATGCACAGGGACACACAACCAGAATCACCTGTCTTTAAGGTGCTTCAGCTGCATTGCTTACCTTTTAATTCTTGGTTTGATTATGAGCAATATACGTATGAGATTCCCATATTTACGTCATGCCAGTCTCTTCTTTTTCATAGAACCCAATGTGCTGATGCAAAAATAACTTCCATTACAAATTATTGTTGTTCTGGTTGTGGTGAGGTTATTTCTTTTTTAAAAAATTTCATTGCTGTGTCTGCTGCTACTAATACTAAAGTAGTGTATGTCATAGAATCATAGACTCACAGACTGGCTGGGATTGGAAGGGACCTTGAAGATCAGCTTATTCCAACCCTCTTGCCATGGACAGGAACGTATTTCACCAGACCAGGTTGCTCAGAGCCCCATCCAAACTAGCCTTGAACTCTTCCATGGGTGAGGCATCCACAAGTTCCCTAACAACCTGTTCCAGTGCCTCACCACCCTCACAGGGATTTCTTCCCTAATCTCAAACTGGTCTCTTTCAGTTTGAAGCCATTCCCCCTTGTCCTGTCACTACATGCTCTTGTAAAAAGTCTCTCTCCATCTTTCTTGTAGCTACCTTCAGGTACTGGGAGGCTGCAATTAGGTCACCTCAAAGCCTTCACTTCTTCAGAATGAACAGTTTCAATTCTCTCAGCCTTTTGTCATAGGAGAGGTGCTCCATCCCTCTAATAATTTTGTTGGACCTCCTCTGGACTCACTCCAACAGGTCCACGTCCTTCCTGTGCTGGGGACCCCAGAGCTGGATGCAGCATTCCAGGTGGGATCTCACCAGAGCAGAGCAGAGCAGAGGGGCAGAATCCCCTCCCTCACCCAGCTGCCCATGCTGCTTTGGATGCAGCCCAGGACACAATTGGCTTTGTGAGCTGTGAGTGCACATTTCTGGGTCGTNTCTTTAATGAAGATATTAAATAACACTGGTCCCAATATGCACCCCCAAGGGACACCACTTGTCACTGATGTCCATCATGACTCTGAGACATTGACCCCTACCCTCTAGCTGTGACTGTCTGACTACTTTCTTGTCCATCAAATCCGTCTCTGTCCAATTTAGTGAGAAGGATATCATAGGGCCTATGTCAAAGTCTTTATAGAAGTCCAGATAAATGACACCTGTGGCCCCTCCCTTGTCCACTGACAACATCACTCCATTGTAGAAGGCCACTAGGTTGGTCAGGCAGGACTTGCCTTTGGTGAAGCTGTGCTGCCTGTCCTGAATCACCTGCCTGTCCTCCACGTGCCTTAACATAGTTTCTAGGACGATCTGTTTCGTGATCTTCCCATGCACAGAGGTGAAGCTGACAGTTCTCAGGGTCCTCCTTTCTCCCCTTTTTAAAGATGGGTACAATGTTTTCCTTTTTCCAATCCCCTAGGACTTCAACCAACTGCCATGACTTTTCAAATATCTTTGACAGTGGCTTGGGAACTACATCAGCAAGTTCCCTCAGGACACTGGGATGCATCTCATTGGGTCCCATTTACTTACGTAAGTTAGTCTTTTACAGCAGATCAAGAAGGAGTCATCAGGATCTCAAGTCTCATATCTAACAAGCGCTATTGTCAAATTCTTTCCTCCCAATTTAGCTAGAAATTTGAAGATTCCATTATGTCTTTTTAATATTCCTAAACTGATTAGGAACGGAAGCTAACATAACATACCATAACAATTTGCTTTGCACCTGATGTTATGCATGGCCTTAGGCAAAACACTTGTTTTCCCTATTTGTTTTGAGTAGCGACAGAGGAAGTCAGAGCTCTCAGCACTTTTACCATGGCTTTGCAAAATGCCTGTATGCCTTGGGTTCCATAGGGTTTTCCCAGCAATCCAAAATTAGACATAGATTAAGTTTTTCCTAATCTCCCTAAAAAGTTTGTGATATTTCAAGGAAGTTAATATGAACACATATTTCTGATAAGGACCTCCAAGTTGTCACTCTAGATTTTAAGACTATTTGAGATATGGGTGTTCCTGTGCCCCTCAGTGTTTAACTCCATAATGAGAGAACAGAGTCACAGAAATTGCAATGTATCTATTTTGGTTACCTACACCAGTGCCTGTAAGTGGGCTCAAAGTGTTTCCATGATTTCTTTGATAAGGAAAGCCCCCTCCATTCAGGAAGAAATGGCAAGAGAGACAGCATCACAGCCTGGAAGGGTCAGGACCTGTCCTGCCTTGACAATCTATATGCTGCTTAGTGGAGAGACACGTGAGCATAGAGACAGTTCCAGCCATGTACTGCAGGTGAGGGCATGGACACACACAGGGACCATGAAGTAGCCAGCACGTTATCAACTGGCAGCTGAGCTCACCTTATTCGTGTAGCCATGCCCCAAGCTACCACTAGAATAAACCACCTACTAATAAAGCATTAATATACAGCAGGTGCCTAATTATGTAGACCAAGTTACAACTGGCCCTCATTTTCATGTGAAAAATTGTGGTTTTTGAAAATCCTAGCTGAAGGCTTTGCAGAAACTGTACGCTGTCATATCAAAACCCAGTCACATCAGGTATCCTGGTCCTTGGTATAATACAAGACCCAGGGGGACTGATCAGTTTAAAAAGAGAACCTAGTCTGCCCCAGGCAAAAAAATAATTCAGAGCAACACTAATTCACACTACCAAATGGAATAAGACAGCAAGCTTTCTGGTCTATCGATAATCTTACTCTCTCTTCAGCTACCCTCCTCCCCTACAGGGAGAAAAAAAAAAAGAAAGAAATCTACTTCTACCAGCTACTGTAGCTTCAGGGGATTATTTTTATTCCCCTAAACTCCAGTTTGGTTCAGAACACTGTTTCTACCACAAACAAAATTATACATGTGTATGCTGGGTAAATAGGAAGCATTACAGGAAAGAAAATTTATTGGTCATCTCTTGCACAGGTGTACTATCCTTCATTTTCAGCTAAAGGAGGTCCTATCCCAGCAGTTCATTAAAGGGATTAAATAAGTTGTCTTTAATTCCTCTAAACCCAGCAAAAGGAATTCCAGATGCACTAGTATTTCATATGTCCGACAGCAACACCAGTTCAGGCACCAAGGAAGCTGTGTTCCTGCAATAAAATCACAGTGTTATACACTAGGCAGTGGAGGTCTTTCCTTTTCCCTACCCCCATTTCCCTTGCTGCAATCAACAACTAAATTGATCTGACACTTCATCCATATAGCAAGGACCCCAGGGAGAGGGGATGTATGCATTGTGTGGAGTGCACTGGGGAAGAGAGGACCTGGGTGGGTGGCAAGAGGTGGGGGGGAAGATAAAGGGTTCAAAAGTAAAGTCATCAAAAATAATGAGAGTGTTCTGCCTAGCTTCCGCTGCAGCAGAGGAGCAAAGTGCCCTTTCAAATTGGGTGTCCCAGTCCATAGCTGAAATAACTGGTCACAGAAAGCTGCAAGCAAATTGCCTTGACAAGGCTGTTACTGTTGTTAAGAGTTCAAAGGTTTTGGACACTAGGTCAGCGGCTGCCAATCAAACAGACAGAAAAAGCTGCTCATTGAGCCTGTGATTTCTACCTAGGCCGCTATTATCCCTGACTATTCCTGTACCTCAGCAGCATCTCTGATTAAACTAGCCTCCCTTTTACATCTCTTTCAGAGTGAGATTCACACACTAATTAGTTGCCTGCTCTCCACTGGGATGTCAGACCCTCAGTCAATTTATCTCTATTTCAGCCTGCTCAGAGTGACTTCCCCAGTTATCAAAATTTAATCATGCCTTCAAAAATGTTGAAAAGTGGTCATTAGAGGCAAAAGGCCACAGGATACAATATTCATTTTTCTCTATCTTCCAGTCATCCAGCTGGCATCTATAATGGATATCCTGGGGGCTGTGAGAACACGTTGATTTATGCAACCTTGCTCTTGCTCTCACTGTGGTGCACCAGCCTGCTTTAAAGAACAGGTTTTAACAAGGTCTGAGGTGGGAGGACATTAATCATGGTAGCATTGTATGTGAAAAAGGGTGCTGTGTAGTCAGAAGAACCCCCTACAGCAGGGCAGTTAGATTTTTTTACCACCTTCTCAGAGATAAAGGAGAGTTTGACAATTGATTAGACCTTTCTGTAACCTTGCAGTCCTGTGAAATGATGAGAGAGAGAAAGGGAGGGGAAAGAACAGTGAGAGGCGGAGGGAGAGAGAGACAGAGAATGATTCTCATACTGACGGTCTTAAATGTGCAATAACTTTATGATTCTTGACTGAAACTGGCTATCAAAATCAGTCCCAACTCAATACAGTCTAAAAAAGAAGATCATTCTTTGAATAAGAGTCCTTTCAGCTGTACATGTCAGAGGCAATCATGGGCACCAGCAGCCTGCAGTGACTTCCCTGAATACTCTGTATTGCACAGTGAAACCCTGATAAAAATGGCATTGGATAACATCAATCCAAGCTGTAACATTCCAAAGTAGGTTTCAGCAAAATCAACANGTGCAACTGGATGCATACATTTGCATGTGATGAGCCGATGCAGAATCCGAAGGCAAAATCCGAGTGTGCAAATCAGAGCCTTACTTTGCCCATGGAGGGTTCCCCGGTGAGTAATGCATATGTAAATAAGTGTTGAAAACTGGGCTCACCGAATTTGTTTACTCTACCATGGCGTCTGGTGTTTTTTCCCTTGACCAACAGACAGGAGTGGAGGGTCACAACTTAAGAGTGGCTGGAGCAGCGCGCAGTATGTTCTGCCTACTCCATACCCACTCCGTCAACATGACTTAATCCTTAACTGCAATCCCCCTGTTATTTCAGATCTGAGCTTTACTCTCTAACAGATGCAATATTTGCCATTTTCCATTATCCTGTCCTGGGATCTTGCAAGCTGGAGAAGTCTCCCGAGTTCTCACCCTCCCTCTTTGCTGATACTTGAGACCCTGGGGGTAAATGTTCAGCACAGTATGCAGGCATTGAGCTGAACAACTCATTACTTTTATGGGGAGGAGAATGCAACTAATCCTCATATCATGCTGGAAATTTAACCCTGGATGTCATAAGACACTGTTCTTTTCCACAGACGGAATTAAAATGAGCTGGAGAGAATGTAGGGGAAAAAGCCTCAAAAGCATTGTCCTATTTTCCTTCTTGGCATTGGTGGACTGAAATCCTTTTCATGACTGTGGCCAGCCTGCCAGTCTACCTCAGTTTTCTGTTTCCAAAGCAGGTCACTGCTAGCCATTTCAGAAAGTGGCTGTTAAGGGCAATGTTAGATACTGATCTAGGTATTACAGTTCAGTAAAGTAAATGGCATCAGATCTTTACAATCTTTGGAGTCACAAAATGCAGGGCCAATTTTTTTTCAACTGTACAAGGACATTTCACCACAACACCTTCTCCCTAGAGAATGTGAGGATGTCTTCCAGTCTGTGACTCAGTCTATGTGTTTCAAACGCGCACTGCAATACTAGATAACAAATTCTGCATTAGGCTGCTACCCTGTTTCTTGGTCTTTCCTGCTGCAGCAGGAAGGATATCAAGCACCAGCTATTCTTTGGCGTATCAGCTACTCCAGGCAAGCAGCCCATGTTATGATACACCATAAGACATATTCAAAAGAATTTAGACTTACAATTTAAAGGGGTATATTGGAGCTATGAACAGAAGAGTGCATGTGCCTAGCCACGTTAATTTCAAACCAGATCCTTTAAATTCAGGGGCACTGGTTTACACAAACAAACCCTGAGTACACTACCCGAATGTAGTCAGACACAGTATTTGTCTTGGACTATAGTACACTGAGTGATACTGAAAGGTCGCTCAGTTTTCAAAAACATCTGGGGGAGTTCTGCCCTCAGCACCTTTGCGAAAACCAGCAGTGTTAGTCTGGAGAAGAAATCCTCAGTTTTCTGCTACGAGTTTTGAGCTTCCAGTCAAACATATTCTACAGGCAGCGCGTGTGTGGGACACCTCTTGTAAAAGAGGAAAAATAATTTCTGAGGCAGCAAGAATGAATCTTGAATATGAGTACCAAAAGCGGAGTGTAGGTGGGTTTTACTAAAAGACAGAGCTGTCACATTTCTTTCTTTGTTGACTCAAGGTTATTCAAAGAATATTCGTAAGGAAAAATATCATCTCTTTTTCTGGTCTGTTACAAGGTTAACAGTGTATGAGAAGGAAGGGAAATTAAAAAGCCTGGAAAATGTTGAGTGCATGAGAGCAGCAGCCTGCTAGTTGGTAGTATTTTGAACAGCAGATATTTTATATCAACACCTCCCCATATTGTATGTCAATGGTATAGAAACAGGGGCATTAGTTATGCTTTCTGTTTGGTAGAAATGAGTGGAAGTACAGTATTAAATTATGGTTTTTCTCCATGTACTCTGTCTTCATGGCACTGTTGGCAAGCATGAAAGCTGTAATTTTCATTAAAAGATTCATCCAGATATTTGGCAGCAATTACATTACTCCTAGAGAGACTCAGTCACAAACAGAAAATTAAACCAAAAAGCAGTGATCATATTAGATTCATTTCAATTTTTATTTATCAGTGGTACAAAAAGAGAGAAGAACGTACAAGGACATATAAAATAAATAAATAAATAAACCACATCACAAGGCAACAAGATAGTAGTGACTATGGAGGGTCGCAGTTCAATCTCTATATTCATACCAATAATGTAACAGAATAAAACCAAGTTAAGACCTACAGCAAAATCCATTTAAAAAACAGAAGAAAATATCCAGACTACATGGAGAACTTGAAGAAATAGCAATACACTTACAGTATTGTAAAAATTCTGACTATAGCTGGTGATGAAATTGGAGGAATGTGTATACATCCATTTGCCTGTGGGTCTGCATATATGTTTATGCACATATAATAGCTAGTTCATATAACAGTGGAACTGAAAACTGTCAACTAAAAGCAGAGGAACTTATGATGTATATAAAGCACTTCCAACAGGCAAAGACTCATGCTCTATTTTTCCTGCTTAAGGATCCAAACTGACATAAAATAAGTACTTCAAGAGACTCCGTTTTTCAACTGGAAGACTCGTAGTAGTGGACTATTAGCCAGATCCAATAAATAACACTAACAGTCATTTGCATGCCGTAGCAGTGCTATAGACACAGTGCACTTACCAGAAAAAAAAATTAAATGCTGAAGTTTTTCAGAAGTCTTAATCCAAAGGAACTCCTCCCCATGCCATGTGACCCTGAGTCACTCCATAACTCTGGAATTTCACTCTGAAATTATCATTCAAGCAAATACCTAATCCCAAGAAGTTTAACTGAAACTGCAGTTAACAACAGGAAAGGCCCTAGAATGTCCTCACAGATACTGTGAAGCAGTTGGGAGCTCTTGTTCAGCTTTCAGGCAAGTGGCTTCCTTTCTTGAAAACTGAATTGTGAATTTCTATATTGTAAATTATATGACAGACCAACACTGATATCCATAAAAAAAAGAATCGTCAAAATAGTTCAAAATAAAAGCTTTTAGAAAGAACAACATCCATTATTTTTCACATATTGAAGTCACTAGGAGGGTGCACATTCGAAAATCCAGATGCTGTCCATTTCACAAATAAAACTGAACATTGTAAAGCAAAATATTTTTTTGTAAATATGAATGCAGAGATATTTTCTTGGTTGTGGGTTTTGAGAGGGAAATAATACTGTACTGTTATTTAATTTTTTTAATCAGTGTCTTTATTCTTACTCCTGCACAAGGTAAAAAAGGTACAATATTAGGAGCCACTGCTAAATCCACTGAAACAACCAGACAATATGAATATTACTTGCCACAACAAAATACATGTTTTCAAGATAAAATAACCTACATGTTCTAAAGTAACCCGCACATAGCAAAATTATGACCCTGCTATATTTATACACATGGGTGCAGTTTTCATACACTGTTATAGTCTCATATTGTATATCTTTAAATCATGCTGCAAAAGTTTCTGTCTTCCCCTAATGTCGACTCTAATTTAGGATGAACAACTACTCTCATAAAGAAAAACTGCTGCTGCTGCTGTTTATTAGGCTGCAGAAAGGTCTCGCTGACTAATGTCCCAGGATTAAATGAATGTGGAATAATAAGAGCTGATTTATTTGTGCTCCAGCAGGATAAAGCTGCCACTGATTTTACAAGAAACTATTCATCTGAGGGCAACTATAGCTAGTAAATTGTGGCTGTTGCTGAAATTAGTCTCCAGGCCTTCGTACAATCTACAGAGTGAAGCAGCAATGTGGTAATAAAGCTATTGTGAGTACTTGGTGCATTTAAAAGGTCCCACTTTCATCCCAATCTTAAGGGATTCTAGAAGTCAGCTTTCAGAATTTGTCATCAGAATGTCTACTGGCCTTTGCCCACAATTTACACTTCTGCACTGGGAATGTATGAGAATTAAAAATGTATAGCTGACAAAAAAGGAGAAGAAGTCTCATGACTGTGGGGGTTGAGCTTCTGTTATTTTTCTTTTCACAGACTGAATTAATGTCTTCTTTTCAGAATTACAGTGGGTACACAGGTCTCCATCCAGACCAGAAATTTTACTAAGACCATGAAAGGGAATCCTTAATAAGATAGCAAAGAAACTTTTTTTTAAGACTTCCTAAAACTTTTCTGATGTTTGCACTAACATAATAATAAACTGATAATGACCCAAATCACATTAAAAAATAAAAAATTAAATTGACTGAACAGTAAGGAATTGCCAGAGCCCTTTACAAAGAAGAAATAATGGAAAATTATGTAAATAAAAATTTAAAAGTGAAAACCATACTTATGGACTTATGGACTGGGAGCATCATAACCTGATCCAATAAAAGGCTGAAAAGCAATATGTCAGATACACAACTGCAGAGAAATGAATGACTGAGCCCTACGGAGAACCCCCACATTGAAAATAAAAGTGAAAGCCATTTCACGAAATTTGTAAATCTCAACACATAATTTTGATTTAAAATTAATTACATTTTTATCTGTCAGGAATATTTCCTCCAGGCTAAAAACCAGATTATATTTCTAGAATCAACTTTGATTCTCTGTCTTGTACGTATTCTCTGAACAAAATACAACACACACGATTCTCCAAGTCCATAGTTAAGAAATTCACTTCAGCTGGAATAAATGAGCGCGCATATTCTACATACATTGGTACATTAGAGTGTGGTAGCCCCTATTTCTTTCTCAGGAAAACCTTGTTTGTGAAACTGCTATAATACTGTTGGCATGATATACATTTCTGTGGAAATGAATGTGGGCAGCATGCACCAGCTGGAACTCCAACATTAACTCTCACAACTGATTCTGAAATATCAATATGACTGTTACACAAAGGGGTCACACAAACACACACATTTGAACAAGTAGAACACACACATAGAACAAATACAATCTTAAAACTTACAGTTGAGAGATAACACCTCCTGTGAAGAATTATGCCACTTCATTTTACCCTTCTTACTATTTTTGTTGCCTATTTCTGAACTGAACTTAGATCCCAAAAATATATGGGATCTATTTAGGTTCGAAATGAAAATTCAGGCTGGGATTTCTTCGGGTAAAGAGCATCCATTAGTGAATTATTCCAAGGTATTGAACAAGCAGAGAGCGTCCTCTATCTCCAGTTTAGAATTTGCTAGATAACACTTCTTACCTACAGTTCATTTCATTTCTTTGTATTGTAACTATAGTGACAAATTTTATCCATAAAATATATTGCACTCAGCACTAGAGCTTTTTGTTTTCAAATGAAAGGTTATCAACCTTTTCTTTTTATGCAATGCTTTATAATTGAGTGTTATGCCTCCCATCTTCAGCCATCCTATCCCTACTTTCAGGCATAGTCAGCCTTTACTACATATTATAAATATTTCTCATAATGTATACTTAATAGTGCCAAAAGCCCTACGGGGGAGGACTATAGTGAAGACAATACTACAGCTTTAAGTTCCTTTTCAGGAGAGGAGGTGACAGTGATCCATATACTTGAATGCCAGCACCCCCAGTAATTGTAGGAAAAGTTACCTCTGCCTCTAAGCGGAACATTTAGGTAGAATTAAACCATTCATTTCCAGAAAACTCAGATTTTTCTAGGCTTCTAGGTACTAAAATTATTAGGAAGCTCAATTCAAATTTCTAAAACTATGATCTGGTTTTATATTAAAAAAAACAGCATTAATTTTTTTTTTCTGTCAGTCCTCTCCCTTCAAGAGCTTTTGAACATCTAGTTGTTGTAAACGAACAGGAAATATGCATCTTGAGGAAGGGAAGAAATGCAAGGAAATACACAAAAGGATACTGAGAATAAACACCAAGGCATCCCAAGAAGGGGAAATAAAGTTAGCACACTGACTTAATCACATTGATATTTGGTGCAGTGCATGACAAAGTATATTTTAATGGAGATTTCAATGTACACACTACACCAACAAAATACCATAACTGCTATTTAAAAACTCAGAGATAGTAGTATGAATATAGCCAAAGTGTCAGCAATTATTTTAAATCTTTCCAGCTGGGTTCGTTTTTTTCCCCCTTCCATTTTTTCCAAGCATTTTTTTGTGAATTTAAAACAAAACAAAACAAAACAACTAAACTAAAACAAATCAAAACACCAAAAACAAACAAAAAAAAACCACAAAAAGCCCCAAACAAACAAAAAATCCCACCAAACAACTGCATACTTCATCAAGAAATTTTTTCAGTTATAACCAAGTGATTTTGAACCTGTGTACCAGCCAAACCAGCCATAAAACTGGGGGGCTGGGGAGGTGGGATGTGGCCGGTTGTCAAAGGAAAGCACTTCCAGTGCTATTTTCAAAAAGCAACAAAGTGAAAACATCTGAGGGATTCCTTATTAGGCTTTGGCATTGGATTTTTACAAAAGACACTCACAGTTACAGAAACATGTATTTTCTCCGTCACTCATAAGGCGCAATGCTGGTCAGTGATCATCTTCGTTATCTTGTCAGAATAAAACAGCTACCGAATTACATGCTGCTCTTTTATTGAAACTGAAAGGATAAATTAACTTCTTAAAACTCATTTGTAACTCCAGCTGTTCCCAAAGTAACAGTGACGCTCACCACAGTGTTTCATCAGTTTATCACCTGTGGTCATATTTAGTTCTATGCAAGTTTTTGTGCCATATCTAATATCAAGATAAAGCCCTAGATCTAGGAAAAAAGTCTGCCTGTATTAATTAAGGTTATTAATTACTGGGAGTAAGAAATTAAACTTCTGTTTCTCTGAATATCAAGGAATCCAGCAAGGAAGAGCATTGCTTTCCTCTCTATGCAAAGCCTTTCAGACAGAAGAGTTGAAAAACATTTTCTCTCAGACAAACCTCTCTCAGTAGTGATTCAAGCTGCTACTTGTTCCCAGTGTTTCTCTATTTCTGTCTGCTTTTCTGAGATGTTTTCTTTGCTCTTCATTTTTTTCCTGTTTTTTTCTTATAAGCATACTCTGACTACACATTAAAAATAAACATGGTGAACAATGTATGGATATTCATACATAAAGTCCAAATGTTTTTGTGGGACTATATTTGCCGAAAATAGTGACAGATGACAATGCTTGGAGCATAATCTGCTCTCATATCCTGGAGAGTTTTTGGCATTTCATATTATAATCTTGCTGACTTCCATGAACAAACATAGGAAGATTTCAGAAACTGTTTGTTGTATATATGCAGCACTCATAAAGCTTTAGTATAAGAATTTGAGTTTATTAAAATTAATAAATCTTTTTCTCTGGTAAATATTGAAGGATAAGAAAGTAAGGAATTTGCGTTACAGTTGTTATGTAAGGAGGAAATTCAAGCCACAGCCCTGTTCTAGCTGGATGTCAGGATTGTGCTTGCGTGCTGTCATCAAGCCCCCAGGTGATCCAGGAGAGCTTCAGTCAGTTGCTGCACAGGTGTGAGAGCAGACAGACCTAAGGCACAGTGATGGACTCCACTCCCAGCCACCTTTGTGACACGGAGTTCAAGAAGCATTTGGACAACGCTCTCAGGGACATGGCGTGACCCTTGGGGATGGTGCTGTGCAGGGCCAGGAGTTGGACCCAGTGATCCTTGTGGGTGCCTTCCAACTCAGCATGTTCTGTGATTCTGTGAAAATGTTTGACTGGATGCTACAGGACTCTCCAGGTAAATTTTGGAATCCAGCAGATTCCCCCATCAGCTGTGCACAGGGCAACTGATGCTCCCTATTTATACACTTACATATGTTGATTATTATTCTGGGTGGAGACTCTGCCCATCCAGACAGCTCCAGCTGCATATCTGACCAAACTGCACCTAAATGAGACCCTAGTGAATTTCAAAAATATGTCCTGCAGATACAGAAATAACCATGTAAGATGACCTTTTCTCCTGCCTATTTGTGCATGTTTCTGTCCTAGATAGTTCAAGATAATAGCAATGGATGGATTGTGCGTATGTGGGAGTTCTCATGCAGAACCACTGACCACATTAATTATAAGAATTCATCAGAACAGTTCAGGGAGTCTCAGGTGATCCAGCAAAGAAGGCGTTGCAAAGCCCTCCTCAACCCACACAACTGACCACTGGGTTCCAGGGATTCAGTTCCACATGGGATTACTAAACCTTGCAAAAGAAGAATAAAATTAGTTTCAAAAAAACAGTGTGGCCATGAGTGGCTGTGGAAAATTAAAAAACATATGCTGGAAAATCCATCCTAGAGTCTAGGAACTCATACTGGCAGCACTGAGCAGCTAACCATCAAGTCTGATATATTTTTTTCTGAGATTGTCCTTCCAATACTATATCTGTAGACTAACATAGGTAAAACTCTCACCTGATCTTTTCTTTTCTGAGGTATCCTGAAAAATAGATAGAAGAGCATTCATAAATCCACAAAAGGACCATAAAAACCAACTAGATTCCTTCACCAGAACTTGATAATGAATTGACTTTTGACAAAACTCACTAATAGTTCTGGAAGGAATTTTTTTGTTGTTGTTCAAATTAGTGCCTTTTAAATTTTTTTTTCTTGTGAGCACAAAGTTAGATTGCTTCCTTCTATATTTTTATCTACACTATTTTTCAAATCATTATGAGCATAGTATTTTGTTAACATTGAGTAGGAAGCTGTTAATCTTAAGTGAAATTCAGGGCATATTGAACTCAACAGAAAATCCCCTATAGAGAGAATTCTCATCTCAACTCTTTATAGTATTGTGGTATAAATTAAGGATGAGAAAACCAGTCTGGCAAAAAAAGCTACTGACAACAGTTTTATGGAAATATCTGTTCAAGCTTCTAAAAGAATATTCTTCCAATCAGTTTCAAAGTCTATTCTAGATTTTGGGGGCTTTTGCTCATATTGTGGCAAACTTGTAGGGAAGAGTATTTGTAGAAATTAATTCAGAAATCAGAATAATTTTTTTTTTTTACTTTATAAAGTTACAGTCATCAGTAATATTTGGTTGACAGTCTGCTCTTTCAATCAATATCACAGTATTGTTAAATGCAATCTGGATATTCATTTCCATCTAATAAGGAAGAAAACAAAAACAAGCTGCTTTGCATTATACAGGGACAAAACAGGTCAAAGAAAATTCAAATTCTTACAGCTATGTGATCAAGGTCAAAGATGATGAAAGAAGAAAAAAGTAACAATATGGACACTGTGAAACTATAGTATGATTAAAATCTCATTTTACATCAAGGAAATTGCTTGAACACAAATAGAACCTCTTCTAGCTAACTTCTTACTCTGTAAACCTTTTAGATGTTCTTGGAATGTTTGATGAAATTTTCATCCCCTGTACAATAGCCTTTTGTAGCTTTTCTTATTAGTGTGGACCTGCAGCCTGCCAGCATTAAACATTAATCCTCTGCATAATGAAACTGTGAGAATGGATTTCTATGAAATTTCACACATTTGTTAGTCTGGCGAGGAAGATGCTCATTTTCATGTCTGGCTTTTCAAGGTTTTCTGATTAAAAAAGGCATCTCTAAACTCAGGATTGGTCGGAAACTGGGAATAGTTCCTTTTTCTCTTATTAGTGTTAATGTTTTGGTTTGATATTGAATGAAAAAAAATCAAAAAATATTCAGTGGGAAATATTTGTGTTCAAATGAAGCATATAGCATGCAGCGAAATTATGCACAACTCGCACTAGGCACAGCAGCACCGTATGACCAGCACTGTCCACGTATGCCCAGGTGATAATTCACAAGCACATCACAGCCCACACCTGCTTTTCTTTGCATTTGTACAAATCTAGGGTTTTTTAGATATAAAACCTAACAGGATCTGCAAATGACCAGGGTCTCCAGGGTTAAGACGGCTGGGGGTAGGAGTGGGGCGTATGCCGGAGTTTAAGGCTTAGACTATTTGACTTCACATTGGCAACATATGGATTTAGATGAGGGATGGCCAGTTGCAGTCATATTCACCCGGGAGGAGACATTGAATGAGACAATAAAGGAAATTGCAGACTAGGTGAAACTGCATTGAGTTAATTTGCTCTGTTTTGGAAGCCAGAGAGAATAAAAGCTCTTTTATCAAACTCTCCTCATGGATGGAGGTGTCCTGGTGAATTTGCGGTTAAATTCAGTGAAGACGATGATACTGTCAGCCTGTCTTCTGAAAGCATTATCCAATACCTCAGCAAGAGGTAAGAGCCATCGCTGACAGAAGTACTTTTGGCTTCAGCAAGCATCTTCCATGAGTCAAAGGGCATTTCAGAAATGAAGCAAAAGCTGGCTCTCTATGCATTAAAGAGCACTTGCGTCATTTTCGTCACCAGCATCCCAAGTAACCTTTCCTGTAAGGTGACAAAAAAGAGTCGCTGGATTTGACATAACTGATGGAAATGGTGATTTTAGAGTATAACATTAGCATATATATATCAACATTTTCTCTATCTGGGCTTTAAACATCTATCTAATCAGTTACACATACACTTACCTAATATTGGCACACAGAGCCAGTGCATTATAAATGCAAATATACACATACATTTTATTAACTCCTGAGTGAATATGGAAGTGTTGGTCCTGGAATGCTTTCTTTGAGAGAGATGGATGTTTTCTCAAATTACTTCAGAAGTCTCTAGGGTAGAACGGATCAAAGTAAAACTTTGCAAATATCTAACAGAAAATATGTACAAGTGCTGTAATAAACTGAGAAGTAAAACAAATGCCCATGGTGTTAGAGAGTTAACCTGCTGCTACACTGATTCTGAGTTGAAGTGAGGAATTAGCAAGAACTGCAGATTTTCAGGATTGAATGGGATCTGCCAGTCACAGCTCCCTCTCTGAATTCTTTTGCGCATGTCTTATGAGTGCTTAAAAAGACATTTTAAAATCAAAATATAGCTTCTAAATTTACAATAGCAGCCAAAAGATCCCTTCCTTTGGACAAGACAATAATAAAAAGTAGCCACTAGTTATGCACAGCAGTGTGAGGTAAGGCTGCCTAACATATATGGACTCCACTACACTTTCAGTTTCAGATAGGGTAGTGATGACCTTTTGGATGGAATTCTCATGTCATTTAGAGTTAAGGCGCTTAGGATGACCAGGTCTCAAATCATGGGCTGTTTCTCAGGTATCAAAACTTAAGAGCTCCTGCTTCAAAGAAATTAAATTAAAATATGTAAAAGATGGAAAGAATACAAACACCACATAAAAACACCAGTTTGATGACTAATGCAATGTCTTTTGTTGTTCATAATCTCTCGAGTTATAACTCCTTACTTATTATGCTTCATTCACTCCATAATCATTCAACACCACTTAGCTTGTTCCTACATTCACTGTCATGTATTTTCCTATCAATGGAGCTCATTCACCCACACCAGTCTTCTAAACAATTTCCTTTCCCCCTTTATTTATGAACAGAACAGTAGGATACTAAAATAAATACATAAATAGGTCATTTATCTAGCTTAGTTACTTTGCCTTCAGCAATCAAAATATGGTTGTTACAGGGATATTTCACTGAGCAGCTTTCTGGACCAGCTCAAGAAGGAAGGACATGTCAAAAAGACTATCGTAGCAGCAAATCTGCATAAAAGGTGTTGAGAATCAACAAAATAAGTGAAGTGGAAAAATAATAGGGAAATAATATCAGAATTAAGCCCATGTTTTAAGAGATCTGAATTTAACATTGCAGCATGTAGCTGATTGCTAAGCAGCAGGAATGCAGCAGCACCTGTCTGCTAATGTCAGGAACTGCCACTGTTAAATTTGATTTCAATCGTTTAATAAGTATCAGTCAGAATCAGAGATATGGATATATTGCAGTGTTGGGGAATAAAAAGGTATTCACTGACAAGTGAAAACATCTAAATGGGTCAGTTTTCCAATTCTGGATTCATGTCACAATAAACATACTTGCAAAGTATCTCATTTTCCATGTTCCTTCACCTCTGTGACATAAGACTAGTGAACTTCAAATTATCACAGAGGAGTCACACCTGTATCACTTATGTGAATCCTTTATTAAAATGCATGGATAAGTATTGCAGGGAGAGACTTTCTGGAGAGACTTTCTACTGACAGAATGATGTAAAACGACAGACTGCAGATTTGACAAGACACTGGATATGTTCTGTAGAATTTCCGCACTTGCATGTGTAAATCTAGGGAGTTAACTGCTAACTGTTGGGTTTGCATGGTCAAGCTTCAGTAGCAAGGCAGGACTACAGGGGTGGCTTCTGTGAGAAGCTGCTGGAAGCTTCCTCTGTGTCCTTTAGAGCCAATGCCAAGACAGCTCAAAGAGGGACTCACTGCTGGCCAAGGCTGGGCCAATATCTCTGTGATAACATTTTTAATAAGAACTAAAGAAAAGGTCTTGAGCAGTTGTAATTGTGGCCAGAGAAGAGCAGGGTGAGCTTATGCGAGAGCAACAACTCTGCAGAAACCAAGGTCAGTGCAGAAGGAGGGAAGGGAGGTGCTCCAGGTGCTGGAGTTGAGATTGCCCTGCAGCCTGTAGCAAAGACTGTGGTGAAGAAGCTGTGACCGTGAAGGAGCCCCACACTGGAGCAGGTGGATGCCTGAGAGGAGGCTGTGACCCCGTGGGAGGCCTGTGCTGGAGCAGGCTACAGGCCAGGACTGGCAGACCCGTGGAGAGACGAGCCCACACTGGAGCAGGTTTCCTGGTAGGACTTGTGACACTGTGGGGAACCCACACTGGAACAGCCTGTCCTTGAAGGAGTGCACCCCATGAACAGTGACCCGCATTGGAGCAGTTTGTGGAGAACTGTTGCCCATTGGATGGACTCATTGGAGAAGTTCGTGGAGAACTGTCTCATGCGGGAGCAACACCACACTGGAGCAGGGGAAGGACTCTCCTCCCTGAGCACTGGCAGGAAAAACGCATGATGAACCATAACCCATATTCGCTGTCTCTCCTCATCACTGAGGGGAGGAGGGAGACCTGGGAAGGAGGGTGGAGGGAAGGGGAGAAAAAGCATTTTTAAGGTCTTCTTTTACTTCTCATTATCCTGCTCTCATTTTTCAGTAATAAATTCAACTAATATCTCTAATTCCAGCCTATTTTGACCACGACAGTATTTGATGAGTGATCTCTCTCTATCCCTGTTTCAACTGATGGACCTTTTTTTATATTTTCCTTCCCCTGTCCAGCCACGGAGGGGAGCGAGAGAGCAGATCGGTAGGCACCTTGCATCCAGACAGGGTCAACTCACTCCATCAACCTGCACCAATGTTCAGGGCAGGACAAAGTTTTGCCATTTTAGTAATAAAATTATATAAATATTTTTTTAAAATGTATAATTTTTAAAAATTGAGTAGAATAGATGTTTTCCTAATTTGCTGTCCACAAAATCATTTGTTTCTGAAGATAGCATATTAGAGGTCTCTAGAGAAAATGGAAAATACAAACCTAATGTCTAAAACAGACAGTTAAAGTATTGTTAAATTGCATGGCACATCTAATCAATCATCAGTATTCACAAATTAAAACTCATCATTTCAGTACAACACAGAGACGCAAGGAGTTAAGCATATTGGCAGTGTGCAGTTCATACTGGTGCCAGAAAGGAAAATCCCAGCACTTGCAAGACTACTGCAAATCATATAAAAAGCTGCCAATATTCAACTAATGAACCAATCCAAGCATACAAGTAGTCAGAAGAATTATTCATTAAAACAAAAGGTGCCAATGAACACATGTACACAATAGGGCTTTTTGTTCCAAATACAAGTGATAAAATTTTCCAAATCACCATAAAGATTTGGTTCTTTCACAGAAAAAATATTGTTACACATAGGGCCAAGATTTGCAACACTATCAGGATGCTAGAAATGCCAGGAAACTCTAATTACTGGACTTCAAAGCATTTCTGAATTTCTGAGGAATGCATGCCTCAAACAGCATCCGTAGCATGCATCCACATCTCAATCTAGAAACATACTTGTATATGTTATAGGGAACATAATTCCACTTAATTTCTATTTAACTTACTCAGAGCCTACATAGGGGCTATTACAAATCAAATTAAATTTGATAATTTAAGGGGCTGTAACTGAACTGCCCCTGAACAAGCTCGCCTCCCTGCACAGCACGGTAAAGGGCCATTCACAGGCATTTGCTGGTGTCCAGGAAGCAGAACAGCATTACTAGTTAAAAGAGTAAGTAGAGGCCTAACCAATCAACCCAACGCAAATACTGCTAGATTATTTTGGCATCTGAAGCTCCTGTTGTCATAGTATGGCACCATGCAGAAGTATAGTAAGGTCTTATCCACCTTTTGCGGCTTGCTTGAACTTCACACCTGCCCACTACTGTAAATTTCATCTACAGGTCTTGAAATCTCATTAACTTTTAAAGTGTGGCTTTTTCAGGCGGAAGACTTCTGCAGCATGTTTCATTAGGCTAAAAAAAAATTATAACTGACATAAAATAGCCGCAAAAAGGACCCTTCACTTCAGCATATTGCAGCTCCCTGAAGGACTGCCCTCAAAAATCAGAGAATCATAGAATCATAGGATCATCAAAGTTGGAAGAGACCTTCGAGATCATTCAGTCCAACCATCCACCCAGCATTACCACAGCAACACCTTAACCATTAAACCACCTCACCCAGCAACAGATCCAGACTCCTCTTGAACAACTCCAGGGATGGCGACTTCACCACCTCCCTGGGCAACCTATTCCAATGCCTGACCACCCTAACAGTGAAAAAATTGTTCCTTATATCTAATCTGAATCTCCCCTATGTCAGCCTAAGGCCATTTCCTCTGGTCCTCTCACTGCAGGCACAGTAGAGGAGACTGGCCTCCCCTCACTACACCCGCCTTTCAGGGAGTTCTAGAGAGCAATGAGGTCCCCCCTGAGTCTCCTCTTCTCCAGATTAAACAAACCCCGATCCCTCAGCCATTCCTCATAAGACATGTTTTCTGGTCCTTTCATGAGCCTTGTTGCCCTTCTCTGGACACTCTCCAGCACCTCAAAGTCCTTTTTAAAGTGAGGGGCCCAGAACTGAACAAAGGATTCCAGTTGTGGCCTCCCCAGTGCCGAATAAAGAGGGACAATCACTGCCCTGGTCCTGCTGGCCACACAATTCTTGATACAGGCCAGGATGCCATCAGCCTTCTTGGCCACCTGGACATACTGATTCATGTTCAGCCAGCTGTCAGCCAGCACTCCCAAGTCCCTTTCTGCCAAACAGCTCTCCAGCCACTCCTACCTCATCCTGTAGCACTGCATGGGGTAGTTGTGACCCAAGTGCAGGACACAGCACTTTGCCTTGTGAAACCTTACTCCCTTGTTCCTCAGCCCATTGATCAAGCCTGTCAAGGTCTCTCTGTAGAAATTCCCTACCCTCAAGCAGATCAACGCTCCCACCTAACTTGGTGTCATCTGAAAATTTTCTGAGGGTCCACTCAATCCCCACATCCCAATCATCAGTAAATATTGTTCCTAATAGACTTTTTCTATGAATACTAGAAACTTTAGGTGTCATTCTGAAATGGGTTATTAAGTCTACATAAGTATAGTTAAGCCACATAAATGGCTTCAATAGAGAGAGATGGCCATTTATAGTAGCCAGATTCCTGCCCCACCATAATTTATTACTTTTGACATTAGTGGAAACCATACGAGCTTTGTTCACATGATCAGTGATTGCACAGTAACCAAACATTCAAAATGGCCCAGTTTCTGCCACCAGCTTTGTCAGTTACACAGCTACCAGAGCCTATATTTGTATAGCTCTCTGTCTTCAAATGACTTATGTAGCATCCTCTCACACTGGATTAAACACTACCCTAAAAAGTCTAATCCTTTTTTATGATAAGATCCTTTTCACCTCTGTTAATAAAGTATGTACTCATTTAAATGTCCCTCTACCTCTTGTCAAAGTATAGAGGAGACTTAGCACAAATGAAAATCTATTCCTAAATACACAAAGAGATGAAGTGACTGCGTAATGTACTGGAATCACTTCCTCAGCACTGCAGAAGAGATGCACATATATCCCCTTCTCCTTGGGTGCCTATTGCTATCTGCACATGAACATTTATTTGAATGCTGTTCTTCTTCAAAGGGCTTCCTCCACACAGTTATCATATAGATCACAAGTAATAGCTGAAAGGGACCACTAGCATGGTTTGTCTTCATGGACCAATATAAATAAGGACAGTAGTGGAAAATCAATATCATCATTAGGTCAAGGACATTTTGTAGTGCAGAGCCAGAAACTGTGTCTTGCCCACCTTTATACAGAATAACTGGAGAGGCAGAAATCTCTGCTTATACGAAAATCCCAAGCCTTTGTGATGAAGTAAGGTACTATATAATACATATTGCTACAGCCAGAGTTCTTCTGCCGGTACATTTAAACCATGAAGCGCTTTTGCCGCAGATTTGATTATTATGAGAAGAAAATGACCTGCAAAGATGTTTTGAGTAGCTAAGCACTTTGCATACATTATGGCAATGAAAGACATAAAGAAAAGTGGTAAGAATGAAGTTTACTAAAGTCAGTACAAGCAGGTTTATTTTCCGTATCACAGTAAGGAATTCATAATCTTCTAAACTAAAGGGAAATAGTCTGTCAAGATAAACATTCACAGAATTTGGGATTTGCAGAATCAGATGGAAAATATTGAAAAAAAAATTTAAAATTACAAAGGCAAATAGCACAAAGCTTCTTAACCTCCCCTCAGTGTTGTCAAGAAGGAAGCGTACACCTGAAGGGAAGTATTACAAGTGTAGGTCTTGTTATTGAAATCATTTTTCCAGGAGCTGTGATGAGGGCAGAGGGCAGACAGTCAGCCCAGAATCCTGTTTGCCATGCTGGGGCACAGCACGACCTAGTAAGTGGCACAAGGACTCCAGTCCTCCCAGGCCTCTCCTAGAGAGACGCTTCCAGAGCAGTGCTTCTCAGATGCGTGATCCTGTATATATTCATTATATATCTGTGCTCCTCTGCTGTTCTTCAAAGGAGCTGAGTCCCCAGGCAGAGACAGCTCCTGCTGGACTTCACACACAGATTGCTTGAGATTTCAATCCTGTGCTCAAGGGAAGCACATAAGGTGCCCGGAATGCTTCCTCCTTCAGCTAGCACCATCAAACCAAACTGGTAGTAAGCTACATACATCATGGGCAATGCCATTCTCAGATGGCCACATAAAATGCCAGGGAAAGTCTTTCCATGCGGTCCAATGGGTTCGGGTTTAACCTTTCAGTCTGCTCAGCAAGACACAGGAGCACATTGGTCAAGGAACAGTAACAACTCTTCCTATTTTGCACGAGGCAATTAGTTCTTGTTACTGAATGAAAAAGGTGATTGAGGCATTAAGAGACTTTCTCCCACTGATATTGTTTGAAAATTGAATAAACCTTTTGTTTTCCAGGTTTATTGAGCTTTATATTTTAACCATATCATTGTGGCTGCTACAATATTCGCAACATCACTCCTGGGGGACAGAGAAACACATGATTTAAAAGAGTTAGAGATTTGTATTGCTATTTTTATTTTTTATTTGCTTTCATGAACATCACTGCAGCTAAAGGTCTGTCAGCATTTCCATTAAAAAACTAAACTTTCAGCAGTTTATATCTCAGCTGTAAAAATTCACTCCAAGCTGCACCTGGGTGAACAAATCCTTAATTGAGGAGTAAATCGGGATTCTTTTTTTCTTTTTTGGTTGGTTGGTTGGTTGGTTGGTTATTTTTTGTTTTATTTATTTCATGCATTTAAAAGGAGTTTTGATTATCTGAAAGTTAAGTCAATACAACTCTAGAAATAAAGAGATAAGCAATTGAAGCTGCATAAAAAGGCTTGCTTTCCAAAGAAAGTTTTGCAAACAAACTATAGTAAACTACAAAAAATGTACCCTGGCATTTTAAAAACAACAACGAATAAAGGATAATTATTAATTTTTAAATATTTAAACATCAAAGTTCTATGAACATATGTTTGCATTAAGGTGGACAACTGAACAACTGGCTAATTACCTGCTCATAAAGAATGCCTATAGAACATTTTCAGGTCTTTAATCAATGTAATGCTTTATGCAGCTTCCAAATTTCTTCATCCTATCTTCTGCCTTGCTTAGATACAGAATATGAATTCTGTATAAACATCTCTTCGTGTACAGAAGAAGATGCAGGTGTGTAGTTGCACAGGGAATTACCCCCAGAATTTTCAAAAGGATAAAGTTACCTCATATCATTTGCAGTTGCTATAAATCACATATGTAGCAGTTGCAGGCAGATCTCCCAGCTACTTACAGCCATTGTGTGGTTGCATTCAAAGCAATTCACCTTCTCTATTAAATGTACTTTGCAGAACAGATAGGTAAACTGACAGTAAGATAAACATGACCCCAAGCACTGTTGGTTTAGCTCACACAGATGTGGGATCCAAAGTGATACAAAGCTGGAGATACAAAGCTGGAGAAGACCAAAAAAGTGTTTAAAAATCTCTCAGACGAAGAAGAGAAACACATGAGCACAAATGGCAGAAGTCTCTGAACAGTAGTGGAGTAATTAAGAGGAAAAACATCTTACGCTTTGTCATCATTACTCAGACTACAACAAAAAAGTATTACAGAGAGGTAATATAAACAGCTCTGGAAAGCTGCTTTGCACTTCTACATAGGTTCTTATCACGAGGTAAGGAAAAGATTTTCTCTGAAACTGAGACCAAAGATAGTGAGCAGACAGGGGCATGTTGATGTACGAGCAACTTCCTCTAAAAAGTTGTCTACCACAGGTCTTCTGAGCCAGAAAATATTGTCAAGGTAATTAATCAAAGTAGACAGGTAAAAATGGCAGCTGCTGAAGTACAAGCTTTCAGATTTACAAGCAGTAGTTGTGTAAGAGGACCTTAGTGAACAACATTTAAGAGAGCCCAGTGGGTCCTCAACACTTAGCTGATGGATTTGCAACACGTGCTGTTTCACACACAGCCTAGGTTATATGAAATAATTCCCCAAACAGCAGACCTGAGCACAGACGGTCATGAAATTAAATGAGCATGGGAGACATACAGCCTTACCTTTTGCAACTGAAGTTACTTATGGTATGAATCGACACATAGAGGTAACCAGGGCAACCACCAAGCTACAGCTGAAATGCAAAGAGTAGATTTATTTCACTACCTTGCTAGCAATACTGGGCAGCAGAGACACGCAGGGACACAAGCTCCATTAGGGTTAGTTCACCCTACTGCCCTGGGATGGGGGCGGGTTGGGGGTGGGGTCTGCTGCCCGCCCTGATGCATCAATGGGCTTCACGGGGAAACTATTCAAATATTCCCTCCTCATCAAATCTTCCACTTTCAACCCTTTCCTCCCAACACTCATACACACAAACACATACACATGTCCTACATGTATGTAATTTCCATCCTCTCCCTTCCTTCCTTCCTTCTTCCTTTATTTCTCCTTTTTTATTTTTTCTTTCGTTTTCTTTTTCTTTCTTTCGCTCTTTCGCTCTTTCTTTTGCTCTTTCTTGTGCTCTTTCTCTCTCTCTTTCTTTCTCTTTCTCTCTTTTTCTCTCTTTTTCTCTCTTTTTCTCTCTTTCTCTTTCTTTTCCTTCCTTCCTTCCTTCCTTCCTTCCTTCCTTCCTTCCTTCCTTCCTAACTTCCTAACTTCCTAACTTCCTAACTTCCTCTTTTCTCATGTGAAATACCTTCACTTCCCCGGAACAGTTTAATTCCTGAAAGAGTACTTTTTTGCTTTTGGAAGAATAAAAGTCATTAATTTTTTCAGCTTTTGGTCTCATTCATACACATTGTATCACTTAATAAGGAGGGAAGGTATTTAATACAGCCTGAAGAATTAAAAAGAAAGCAGCCCTTGAATTAACAAAGAGTATCTACTGGTAAAGAAAGAATTTTCTCAGTTTGCTAGTGATGTCTAATCCTGCTTTACATCTTCAGTACAAGAACATGCTTTTTAACACTGTGCTAAAGTACTGTGGTTTCTTTGCATTTAATTCACCGAATGCAGAATATTTCTTTGACTCATTCTTTAGCAACAATCTTCTATATATTCTATCTTGTGAACTCAGACCCTGATCTTATTTTTTTCATGTTTTGTTTTCACTTTGTAGTGAACTGCAAGCCAGGATAATGCAACACAGTGCATGAAAGAAATTTCAGATTTCAATAGCCATATAGGCATGTATTGCTTAACTTGGATTTATCTCGAGCCCTAGATACTGCAGTCCAATCTGAGAGTGCATGCAGACAGTAGACACTGGAAAATATGTCCCTGTGTAAACACAATATAGCTGAACCTGTTTGTCAGGATGCAAAGGTGTATGAAAGGACACTGCACTTGGTGCCCCAAAGGGAAAATATGATGTACTGTACAAGGCAGCGTATTAATCATAGCTGATATTTCTGGACAATAAAGTAGAGTAATCCTTGTGAACAATCTTTCTTCAAGGATAAAAAGGGAAAATAAGGAACTGGCAGTATTATATGAAACGACACAGCCTGACATAGGACAAAGCTAGAAGCACCTCAGAAATCTCATTTGGAAAACAGCTTAATAATCACTACATAGTTTATTGTGCCTAGGGTAATTTTTCATCCTATTGCATCATGGTTATAATTTTGCTTGCACCACAGACACCTGGGCTCCTTGTAAAGTTAGCAAACCTGTAGTAAGCGAAAGTATTTGTCCATTTAGACTTGCAGAGTTCACAAGGTTAGACCATTTCTCCCACAGAAGGAAAAATGTTATTATAATTTCAAAACCGCCAGGAACTGGATGTGTAGACAGTGATATTGATACCCACTCCTACAAGACACTTCAGCTGTTAGATATCTGATGGGTACCAGTATGATGTGATGAAACACAAATTACATGATGGGACACAGTAGGTTCAGCTTTAAAGAAACATTTCTTTTAAGAATGCACTTACTGAACCAACCTGGGTTGGCATATAATTTTAGGGCAGCAACACTGGGAATACAATGGAGGGATTTACTCAAGTTCTGACTACACAGTGGCAGGAGCACTGGAAACATTCTCTGACCTTGCACAGAAGCAAGTTCTTTTGATTATTAACTGTGCTTTGTAAGTATGGAACCTTTCTAAAAGCAGAAAACAGTATGCTAAAATGAGGAGAAACAAGATCCTTATATATCTGGGTTGAAAACAGTGAAGACAAAGAAATACAAGAAATTCGTTAGATGTCAGCTACAGAAAAACCACTGAAAATTCTTCCCTCTGAACACCAAAACCAATACTTTAACATTCCCCATGTAAAAGATTGTCATGTTTTTAGACTAGAAACCCTGAACTTTAATGCATCTGGGATGGACATTCACACAATGGTGGCAACAATTCACCAGGGTCAAAAAAATGTTCCTGGTTTTCATCATTTTCATGGGAGACACCCAAGATAGCCTATAACAGTTCCAATGCATTATAGCTAATGCACAGTTTCAGGTTCAAGATAAAAAACATTGCTTTTTTCTTTGGGATGTTTCTTTGGTGAGTGAGTAAATATTAAACGTGTCAGGAAATGTTTTTGATCGGGAACACTGGGTAACATGTTGTGACTTTGCAGCCTTTCCTGCTTCTGTAGACCTTCCGAGGAGGTCTGGGCAGCATTCAGCTTCCCCTGTTCCTCCTGCCTTCTCCATTGTCATCATCCTCTCAGTTTTCTCCATCTTCATCCCCTCCACCACTTCCTTTTTGAACCACCATCTCTCCGCAGAGGTTCCCTGCATGGCAGTAGAGAGCACAGTACTGCCCAGATGGCAGAAAAGGCTCCCGGAGAAAGGCAGAGGCCTGTTGAACACACAGGCTGCCACTGCCCAGATTCTGGTTGCTCTTTGTGTGCCCCTGGATTTGACCAGGCCTAAGGAGGAGTGTGCCCGGATCCTTTGTGCGAGATGGTCTGTTCTCTGACACATCATCAGCCATCATCTTCCAGCTAGCCTAATCATTGGCCTCATTCCTCTCTTTGGTCATAAACAGACACAAATTGCACTTATGTTTAAAATCAGGTAGGTAGGGCATGTTTTCCTCAAGTGTTACCAGCAATCCATGACAAAGAAAGCAGCAACAGGCCTCCTTCAAGCTGCTTCCCTTTCCATGAGATGGCACAGTCCATGCTGAGGGTATAGCAGATCACACGTCTGGAGTTTCAGATGGAACCTGAGCCTTTGAAAAGGGAGGATGCTCAGTCACAGCCATTTACTGAGTGAAGCGCTTGTTACAAATGGAGAGGGGAGTTTTAAACAAGTTTCTGTCTTTGCCCAGACCTCTGGCAGTAGACAGTACTTTTACTGAGGTGGCCAGCACCCCAAAACCCACTCTCGTTGCAAGTTCTTAATAATGGCTGGGGGTGGGGGGAGATGGACGTCCTGCCACAGGGCTCCTCTCCTGCTGTCTCATTTCATGACCCCAAATTTAGTGTCCTGCAGCTCCCTATTCCAAGGGGTAGATAAACTCAGGCTGCTGCCAATGCTATTACTTACCTAACAAGTCAACAGCAAACTGCCAAGTGGCACCTTTCAAGCACTTCACAAATGTCATTTACTTTAAAATATTTGCCTGGGTTTAAATTTTTTATATAAAATACAAAATTAATGTGGCAAACAGTGAAAGTGAGAAATATTTTATGAACGCATTTGCCAAAATAAAAAGAGCTCCTCATGTTGCTGCCTAATGATGAAGCATTTTAAGAATGCTCCCATAACACTATTCTTTGTTGTCTGATCCATTGCTTAGTGTAGTAGGATTTAATTTTTGGTGTCACCATGAAATGCAGTGTGCAACATATGAAATGTTAATGTAATGCATAAATGTGCAATTAAAAAAAAACCAAGGTGATGTAAACAAGGAAGTATTGAATACCTGAAATATTGCGCAGTTTGCAAGTGCCATTAGGCACAAAAATATTGGAATTTTTTACCCATTCATGTTTTGACGTAAATCCCTTCTTTTTATTTCTCTTAATCTCTGAACTAAAGTTTCCAGTCTGGACTGAGAGAAACCAAATGTCTCTTAAGCCAAACTCAGTATTGCACTGATTAATGCAGGGAGCACTGCCGTTTCTACAGATGTGAACCAGTCAAACTCCAATGCCATCAGTGAAGCTACACCACTAAACATCACCTGAAGCTTAACTTACTTTGGCAGGAAACACCAATTAGGGATACTCTGTAAAGGCAAGAACTATTCAAAATTTTTTATTTCTTTTCAATGTATGAAAATTAAGAAGTTATTTTGAGATTCAACACTGTCTCTGCATCTTTTCCACAATACTCTTTGCTCCTGGATTTGTATGACTGACGTAAGCCCAGCATTGACTAACTCGTGTGTTTCACCTCATCTTGACTCAGAATTTCAGCCTGAGAGAGTTCAGGAAGCATTTGGACGATGCTCTCAGGCATGTGGTGTGCCACTTGGCGTTGTCCTGTGCAGGACTGAGTTGAACTTGATGATCCTTGTGGGTCCCTTCTAACTCAGCATATTCTGTGGTTCTATGATGATATGATGCATGACAGTATATAAATGACAGTATAAACCCTATAGGTAGACAGAGGCAAACTTGGTGAAATCTGATCTTTGTTGCTTGCGCTGAGAGTCATCACAATGTCCCAGAGGTGTCATGATCCGATTACTACAGTTCTTAGAAATGGCCCTGCCCAAATTAAGGTGCAAACGAGATCATATGCCAGTGACAATAGTAAGGGTTTTATTTGATAGTAAATGTGTGAGAGAGAGAGAGAGAGAGAGAGAGAGAGAAAGAAATAGGAAATAGGTGGGGGGGAGAAAAAGAGACTAACAGGAACAGAATAAGGAAGATATCACCACTCCGTGGATCCCAACGATGTTCCATTGATCCTTTCCAGCTGGTCTTCTTGGTGGTGAAGGTCCCCCCAAAAAGCATAGAATCCGATGGGTTAATATACTCTCAGGCCAGGTAGGAAAACTCAGGCACCTTCCTGGGGCAAGGGAGTTTGCCATTGTCTCTTCCAACAGACTCTGGGTTTGTTGCATCATGTGCAGTCCCATGGTTCAAGGCCTCAGGGATGACTCTGGGGGCATTTTGGGGATTTTTGGTGGATTATGACACTCTCTCAGCTGCCTCTCACATGACTGTTCCATGGATGTGGCCTATGGGGTTGGGGGATCCACAGCTGGGCCAGTTTGTGTCCGGGAGGC